>JAULCE010211746.1:0-11309 GCA_032359355.1 Macoma nasuta | reverse complement strand
GCACACTTATTGTTCTCAGTATTTGTAAAAATTACAGGTATTATTGTGGAGAATTGAACTGGCACAACATTTACCTTCGCCAACATTAGGTAAGGCATTGTATTTGTGCCAGTTCAAATCTCCAAAACAATAAGTATTGGGTCTATTCAAATCCACTAGGAACCGTTTAGGTCAAAACCCTATTTTACCTGTGCAATATTTCTATGCACTGTTTGTAAATATTGAGAACAAATTAAGTGTGTCATAACATCCTAAATGGACAGTAGCAGGCAGAGAAAAAAACACACACAAAAAAACGGTAAATTTTCGTAATCGCTCATCGGAAGTATTCAGACAGGTCTTTTTGATCAATCTGCGATACTTAATCGACATTCATCAGACTTATCAAATACTGCCTTATTAGCTCTGATAAGCATAAAGATGACATGTGCTAATAGCACATCTTGATGCATATATCAGAACTAATAAGGTATACTTTACCCATAGTTTTATAGCAAGGATAAATACATTATTGAGTTAAATGCATTATGACAAACAATCAACAATAAGTGATTGTAAACTTTAGCTGTACCTTTTACATGTAGTTTGTGTACATCGAAACTTTTATGTGTTAGATATGACTGTTCGGTTAAAGGGTGCTCCTGTAAAAACGATCCTGGTCAACCATGGTCTTAACATTTACAAGAATGGGCACCATGATCAACTACCATGGTTGACCAAGGTCTGTGCAAACCATGGATGACCACAGTCAGTTCAAACCATAGTTGGAGATGGTTTACAATTATGTTGACAGACACAGACCATGGTCAACCATGGTGGTTGTAAATGTTAAGACCATGGTTGACCCTGGTTAACTATGGTCATATAACCATGGTTGGCCAGGGTCGTTTTCGCAGGGGTAGTTAGCAAATTTGGTAGAAAAGGACATGATTATGCTTAATGAAGAACTAAATTCGGCTGAATGAAAAGGAAGAAGATGAGTTCCTCCAAATATAAGCTGAAAGGTTAATTAACCAATTTCTCTTGAGCAAATGCTTTTTTTTCATAATGTTTTCAAAGCCACTCAAAACTGCTGTTTCATTTTCACTTTATAATCTTCCTTTTCATCATTTATTTTCATTATGAACAAGTTTAGAAATAGCTTATGGAGTTAAGTGTTAGGAATGCTTGCTATTTTGAAGAAAAAATTCCATTTAGTAGTCATTGTTATCTATTTCATGTTTTCAAACAGTATAAAATTTGGTTGTTTTTAACCCTTTCCAACAAATCAATCGATAACCTATGACAAATCAGTATATAACCTATGAAAACTCTCTAGATGAAAGCATTGTCATTGATGTTTTTAGATCTAAGACATCAGATTCATCCATGAAACTGAAAACACATGACACAAAATATTCCCAGTTCTCACCAAAAGTAAAATTCAGTTCTCTCCAAAAGCAAAATTTAAATATAGAATTATCTAAGACAACTTATTGCAAACAGAGATTGAATTATGTTCTATCTCTCCTTATATTTGCAACTAAACTGATTATTTACCCTACATGACAGCATGCTTTGACAGCATGTTACATGTACCACCATTTTGAAATTATGACAGCAGTGTGATGTCATTCAACAAAGGGAAAATACTCTGTAGAATTAAAGCTCTGCAAGTACCGAAGACAAGTTCACCCAAACAAGGTTGGAGTATATTAAGGTATGATCTCTTGGCCTATATCTGTATATTTAACCCTTTACTTCATATGCTATTTTTATGCTCAGTATCTGTATATTTAACCCTTTACTTCATATGTTATTTTTATGCTCATCTGTATATTTAACCCTTTACTTCATATGTTATTTTTATGCTCATTATCTGTATATTAACCCTTTACTTCACATGCTATTTTTATGCTCATTATCTGTATATTTAACCCTTTACTTCATATGCTATTTTTATGCTCATTATCTGTATATTAACCCTTTACTTCATATGCTATTTTTATGCTCATTATCTGTATATTTAACCCTTTACTTCACATGCTAATTTTATGCTCATTATCTGTATATGTAACCCTTTACTTCATATGTTATTTTTATGCTCATTATCTGTATATTTAACTAACACTTTACTTCATATGCTATTTTATGCTCATTATCTGTATATTTAACCCTTTACTCCATATGTTATTTTATGCTCATTCACAATGAAAGTACATGATGGATAAGAAGATTATCTAGAAGAAAGGAAAACACTGAATTTGAATGGGTTGAAAACATCATTGGTAATTGAGCATTTGTTCATTATGAGCCAATGCTCTATCTCCTTCACTGTTTTTAATAGTAATCTGCTACAGAGGCATCAAAAGGGATATCTATTGATTAAAGGGTTTAAGCTTGTCATTTCTTTCATGTACAAAGGACAAATTAAAACATATCTGCCTTAGGCAAACAGTGTATTTTAACCATTTAATGTATTTGCATGAAAATTTACTAAAACATAGAAATTATGGCAAATTACTAATTATTTACTCATTAGGTTATAAGAACATTTAGAGAAAAAGTATTTATATCATTTTGCAAGTGATTTTTCAAAGTTAATACATGCATTTTTGATTATTTTTTTGTTATTGATTTATAAATGTCTGTTTCTGCCATCTAATGGGCTATTAAGGCATCCGAGAGAGAGAAAGAGAGAGATAAAGAGAGAGATAGAGAGAGAGCGAGAGAGAATTTTGTCTCTCCGGGACTTTTGTTTCAGTTCGAGCTTAACGGAAGCTAACTGTCATAATGTCTTTAATTATGTTATTTAACAATTTTGTATAAACCTTGAAGAAAATGTGCATGCATGACCACTAGCCAACCTCTAAATAACCCACATGCTTAAATTACAGCGCAGAAACCATCTTACAGTCAACCAGCAGCCATTAATTTTTATATTTGAAAACACATGACAATAATATGCAGTCCCACCAAAAGTAAAACACAAATACATTATAAATAGGAGATAACATCTTGCAATCAACAGAGATTAAGTGTTTTCTACCTCCGCTTAAAATATTTTTATGACATCATCAACGGAAATGAACAAGGAAAGGGGAATTACTCTACAGGAAGTCTTCCAAGCTTTGTCTGAGCCTACAAATGACAAAGTTTCATGTCCGAGGTAATGTCTATGCTAACAAAAAACTAAGTTCTCTTTTCCAAGGTTTTGTCTGAGCTTTCCTAGGAATTTAATAAATGTTTATACTGAATGTCCGAGCGTTCCAAGGTTTTCCTAAGTTTCCTAGAAAAAATGGTTAAATTCCTAGGACTTCCAGTAAGACATTTCATCATTATTTCCATGTGTGCTAGGAAAATGTACAGCCGGGCAGTATAGGGTTGAGTGGAGAAGTTTTGCAGGGCCATAAGTTACATATGAAGCCCGTATCCAAAATGTTAAAATCATATGATGTGACCGTTGATTAGAATCGCCTTGAAAATACGTTTTTAATGAGTGGTCACAGCAGAGGGTTAAGCAGAGAAATTAAAAAAAACGGTCAGAAAATGTGTGATTTGAGTACACTTATCTGGAGCACTGTCTGATTTTAGATATGCACACCTTATCTGTGTACCACTAAGCACTGAATCAACATCATCAGGAAAGGCCATATTACAGGGCTCCAGGTAAGCGTGCGTAGGTTAAATACATTTTGATCTTTTTCGAAACAAAATACACACCCTATGTTGTGACCATTCATTAGAATCGTCTTGGAATGAAGGGTCACAGCATACCGTTTGGTCGAGAAATAATCTAACAAAGTGTTTAGATTCGAAACAGAATTCAGAAATTTTACGAAATGTATTTTCAACAAATATGAACAAAAATCAAGAAATCAAGGTAATGAAAATTCGAAAATCCTCACTGTAGTTCAGCCATTATAAATCATCCCTTCATTTATAAAGGAATTTCTGCATGTATTAAACGTAATGTCACGCGGCAGTATAAAAAAGATTATTTTTTTCCAAACAAAATGTATAACCAGTCAGGCTACTAAGGAAAACATACAACTTACATGTGTGTTTTTGCGTAATTCGAGGCATATAATGAGAGGCATCATATTATTAACTTGTCAAAGGATGCGGCATCTATATATATAAATGTGTGACTCCATTAGAAAGGTTCTAACAACAATAACATCTTCAAAACGTGTGTAAATGTCTATGCTGAGATCGACTTAACATTGCTTGGGCGAACTTTCCTCCTGTCAATATGTGGCTTTTGCAGATTTAAGACTGCGTGACCCAATTGTACACGCGTCGGATACATGTACATGGCGTTTATGTTTTCTGGTGTACACAAAGTAATTAGATTAACTTGGAATACACAAGATCTGCATATATACGAAACTCGCTTGATTTTAAACGCTTTAACTCCTAGCTGTTATTCCCAACCCAGAATTAACTGTGAGTGTGACGAATTGACTTGACTTTTCGCAGGAAAACAACTGAAGCTCATAAATATTATGCAAAATAGCCGTGTAGTTCAAACCGAACCAACTTAGTAATCTCCGACAGTATAATTGTCACTAAGTGTTACAACCGGAAATCCTCGTGTAACTCCGAAAAAAGTTTGTATAGGCATCCTTTGATTCACGTACAATACATAATGGTAGGTCAGAATGGTAGATTTGTCATAGCCAGCTCAAACATGCACAGCTAAAAGTCGAACTGAACAGGCGGTGTCCGTCTGGTGTCATTTCGTGGTAACTAACACGGGCAACAAACATGGCTGCGCCCTTAGTAAGACTTCTCAGCACCAACTGTCCTGCCAATGTGCCATATAAAGAAGATCTTGTCACACTAAAGTCAAGACCTAGATCAGCTATTTGCATATCAGGAGCCAGATAAACAAAACTAGCAAATAGGTATTGCTACATGTAGGCCCATATGGAGCGAACATGTAAGATATGGCAAGGTAATCTTGAATTGTGCTGCCAACATTGGGCTTATTTGACTTTCGGTATAAAACAAATCCCGGGCAACGCTTTACTCTTTGTCGATGGAGCCACCAGGTTTTTTTTACCTGCCCAGAGTACAGCACTGCATGATACATATAAGCATCTTAAATAAAGTTTCACTTCTAAAACTGGTCTGGGATCAAACTTGTGATACCGTGGATGTCGCGACTTTAGCAAGATACCACTAGGTCCCAACACTTAATAAGTACTAAGTGCTTTGAGATAAATATAGAAACAATTTAACTTCAATGTGACCCTGACCTTAATGGTAGGTCAACTAAAGTGAGTGAAGTATGGATTAAGTAAGATTGTTGGATTAATTCAGCATTGTTTGAATCCACTAGAGCTATACCAGCTCTAGTGGACAATGCTGAATTAATCCAACAATTCAAACTGCAAGTTAATGAAGCAGACAGTTGTTTGGGCAGATGAAAATTTAGAAATCCTATAGGAGCTGCTTGATCTGAGTCTACACTGTTTAACAAAGCTTATATGTTTACAGTTAAACCTCTCTAATGCGGTCACTCAGTGAAGAAGCAGATGAGTCTCTTAAGACCATAAGACCGGTGGTAGCTTAATCAAACTTCAACAGATCAAAAGTAACGCAGAAAGCTCCGATGTGAGCTTTCTGCATTACTTTTGATCTGCATTAAGCCGACACCTGTCTAAAGGTCGTGCATATGGTGATTTTAAGTGGTTGCATTAGAGGGGTTGTACTGTATTTATAAAGTAAAGGGTTTAGCATTTAAGTTATACAGCTTAATCTAGAGTCTCAGTGTCATTATGGCTCAATGCTAACATAAAGTAAACAGCTTGGATCCAGATCTAAACCCCATTTAGCTCCATGTTTGATCAGGATCAAAGTTTTAAACTTCCTTTACTTGAATCCACGAATGGTACATAGAGTCTATTTTCTCTAATTTATATGATTATTCGTTCAATCAAGTGATAATTTTGTGTCGATGGAAATCTGGTCACGTGGTATGGGAGAAAGCTAGACACGTGACATGGAAGATAGAGATCTCTCCCATGGGCAAAATCTCCCATGTCCGGAAGTGGGAGATAATCCAGTCGTGCATGGGTTGATCTGGCTGATTGTCAAAAAGAACCGAGCTGTCATAGATATCTAACCATTGTATAAGATTGGTGAAGATCGGAAAAGAAATGGAAGATTTAATCACGTAAACAAGCTGAATAATAGCAATTTTGACAATTTCTAGGGAGATAATCCAGTCGTGCATAGGTTGATCTGGATGATTGTCAAAAAGAACGGAGCTGTCATAGATATCTAACTACTGTACAAGTTTGTTGAAGATCGGATTTGAAATGGAGACTTTATGGCATAAACAAGCTGTTTTATAACAATTTTTGACAATTTTTGGGAGATAATTCAGTCGTGCATAAGCGAATCTGGCTGGTTTTCCAAAGAACCGAGCTGTCATAGATATCTAACAACTGTTAACGTTTGGTGAAGATCCAAAAAGAAATGGAGACTTTATCACATAAACAAGCTGAATTATAGCAAAATTTGACTATTTCAAGGGCCATAATCCAGTCGCGCATGGGTTGGTCTGGCTGAATTTCGAAAGGAACCGAGCTCTCATGGATATCTAACTACTGTATAAGTTTGGTGAAGATCCGAATAGAAATAAAAACTTAATGGCGTAAATAAGCCGAATATAGCAATTTTGTCTAATTCAAGGGCCATAATCCAGTCATGCATTGGTGAATCTGGCTGGTTTTCGAAAGGAACCTAACTCTCATGGATATCTAACTACTGTATCTGTTTGATCAAGATATGATCAAAACTCAAGACTTAAGAGCATAAACAAACAGTTGTTTACTGACGCCCAATTTTGACTAATTCAAGAGCCATTATTCAGTCATGTATGGGCGGATCTGGCTGGCTATCGAAAGGAACGGAGCTCTCATTGATATCTAACTACTGTATAAGTTTGATCAAGATACGATCAAAACCGAAGACTGGAGGGCATAAACAAGAATTGTTTACGGACGCACGCACAGACGACGAACACCGCGTGAAGACATAAGCTCTCTGGCCTTTGGCCAGTAGAGCTAAAAAACCGAAGCAAATAAAGCCACATCAAACCATGCCAAATGCCTGCAATATTGCAATAGCTTTCTGTGCATAACAAGAGGACCATGATGGTCCTATGTCGCTCACCTGATTAAAGGGTTACAAAAGAACCATAACAAATAATCTTTACAATATGATATAGATGTAACAGGAAAACTGGCCACACCCCTGGTGGCCATTTTTTTGACATATCATCATTCTTTGAACAACTATAGTAGAAGTCTACCTAAGTATCATTTCTGTGAAATTATTTTGAAATTGGACCAGTAGTTTTGGAGAAGAAAATTTTCAAAGTTTTTTATAATGCCATATAAGGAAAACTGGCCACACCCCTGGCAGCCATTTATTTTGACATATAATTCTTTGAACAACTTTGGTTGAGGTCCACCCAAGGATCATTTCTGTGAAATTAATTTGAAATCAGACCCCCAAATTTAGATGTATAAGGAAAACTGGCCACGCCCCTGGCGGCCTTGTTTTTTTACATATTATCATTCTTTGAACAACTATGGTAAAGTCCACCTAACTTAGTAAGGTTATTTGAAATCGGACCAGTGGTTTTGGAGAAGATGATTTTTAAAGTTTTCTATATAGTCATATAAGGAAAACTGGTACCACCGATGGCAGACATGTTTTTTGACATATCATAATACTTTGAACAACTTTGGTAGAGGTCCACCCAACGATCATTTACAAGAAATTAATTTGATATCTGACCAGTAGTTTTGGAGAAGAAGATTTTTAAAGTTTTCTATATAGCTATATAAGAAAAACTGGCCACACATGTGGCGGCCATTTTTTTTACATATCATAATACTTTGAACAACTTTGGTAGAGGTCCACCCAACGATCATTTCTATGAAATTGATTTGAAATCAGACCTGCAGTTTTAGATGTAAAAGAAAAACTGGCCATGTTTTTTGACATATCATCATTCTTTGAACTTACAAAGACTTAGAAGTCCACCTAAGGATCATTTCTGTGAAATTATTTTGAAATCGGACCAGTAGTTTTGGAGTAGACGATTTTCATAGTTTTCTAGTCATATAAGGATAACTGGCCTGCCCCTGGTGGCCAGGTTTTTTGAGATATCATCATAATTTAAAAAATCTTGGTATAGGCCCACCTACACACTATTTCTGCCAAATATCATTCAATTCTGGCCAGTGGTTTTTGAGAAGATTTTCTAAGATGTTTAGTTTGGTTGCCATGGCAACCAGTTTTTCATGGAATGACACCATTTGAACATTTTTTATAGGGGATCATCTAAAGAACATCTAAGCCAAGTTTGATTACTTTCAGAGAAGAAGACGCTTAAGTAAAATGTTGACAACTCACAACACATGACATACGACGCCGGACACAGGACTATCACAAAAAGTCCAACTTGGCACTCTGTGCCAGCTGAGCTAAAAAGTATACTGGTCAATAAATGTGATTAAGAGTGAGTTGTATTAAATTATTCTTTTTTACATACCGTAGTTTGCACTCGGATTAAGTTTCACCAAATAGTAATCCAATTGACTTATTCAAGTACTATTCTCATCTGTTTCACTGCAAGGAGTTATCAAGCACCAAGTTCAAGTCAAACACAATAAGTTTTACAAACCATTCAAGACTAGATATTCCCTTTCAGCTAGATATTCTTTAATTTTTATCAGATGCAAGAAGTGTGAATGTCAGAGTCTTAAAATAGCAAACAACATATTGGGGTTTCATGTTACCTTGGTCTTGATGCACAGGCCGCCTGTATCAAACACGATGCCCTTGCCGACCCACGCGATGTTCTTCACCCCTGTGCTGGGTTTGTGACTGAGAACGGCCAGAGCCGGGGCGTTCTCAGCCGCCTTCCCCACATTGTAGATGCCTGAAATAGCAGGATATTTATAAATATTTCTAAAAATATGACAAAGTACAGTAGAACCTCTCTATCATACCTTTAAATGATACAGTACAGAGATTGTATAGACAGGTGGCTGCTAAATGCAGTATGGAAGTAATGCAGAAAGCTCCCTTGGGAACTTTCTGCATTTCTTTCTTACTGCATTAAGCAGCCACCTGTCCAAAAGGCCACATTTAAGCCAATTTTCGACAGAACGGATTTCAACTGTAGAATAGCACTTCGAAACACGCCTTTCTTCCTATGGCTTCCACGCGGTAGGTCGGGTTACTCCTAAATGCATTTTCCACGTGCCCGCCCGTGCCGCCAGTGCCTGATAAAAATTCAAAACGTTTTTGTGGTGCCCTTCCGCAGCCGTAATATACAGCCCGAAGACGTATACGCGTTCTCCTACCGACCCGATCTTCACCTTATCTACCGTTTTTACTATGTCTTTATCTCACGAAATCTGTTTCTTATTACGCGGATTTCATTCTTATCAATAATTGTAATAGGAGGTAATCTTAGAGATATATCGGGGGAAATGCAAAAATGCAAAATGAGAATCTTATTCTCGGTAGACGCCTATGAAATATTCGTTAATACCGTGTTTTATCGTTATACAATTTTCGGGCATTGTAGTGAATCTTTCTTATCGGATCGAGACCGTTGTTTGAAGATCAAATCCAATTTATAATCCATATACTTTTCGGTCACTACCGAGACAATCACGTATAGTGCAGCCCCTGGCCAGGGAGCAGTCTGATCAGGGGCTACACCATTTGTGTCTATATAATTTCTTACCCTGACGCCAAAAACAATGTCTCCTGAATTCTTGTCCGATCGATCTCTTAACCTCGTTCAATGCGTTTATAATATGGTGAAGCTGTTTCCTGAGTGTCAAACAGCTAGGATCAGGATCAGACGCCGAGTGACTCGGCGTCTGATCCGGGTCCAAGCTGGTTGACGCCACGTTACTATGGTCGCGATCGATCGGCGTGATATGGGTTTTATACTCTATCATTTATCATTCTGAACTCATTATCTGCAAAATCAGAAGGGCGTTGTTTTAGAATATTGAAATAATTCTTCGAAATGCCAGAAGACTTAGAGAGTAATAACAGTAGATTCATATTTTAGAGAATCCTTGGATTTAGGGCAGATGCTGAGCACGATTCAAGAGTATGAAGGTTCGCCCAAATCGACGAGATAAGAATATAGATAAATAACAACGTAACCTATTGTACTGTTCATGATTTACGAATGTTATACTCGATGGGCTGTCCTTTGTTTAACAAAAAATAACTGATTTAAAGTTGTTTATCGTCTGATAAATCATGGTTCGGAGCTTAGATGCGTAGTAATTAAATCACGAGGGCTTACGCGTCTGAACGACAAACATTATTTATCAGACAGTAAACAACCGTAATACATTTATTATCTCGATTCTGACATGACAAGATCAGTAGTTTTAGCGTTTAATGTCGCTCGAAAAGTTCCTGTCGCGCAGTAAATGCTAACGTTATTTGGTCAAAGTGACGTCACCTACGTGTTACGTGACGTCATTTGTCAAACCGTTGTTTATTGCACAATAGGCACCGCTAGAGTTGTCTTTTTTTTTAAAGTGACAAAGTCGTGGTATCATGTCAGGTAATGTACATGTCGTCACTCGTTATGTCGAAGTAGGGGAGTTAGTTTTCATAGTTTCGAATAACTCGAATAATTCGAACTTTGGGTTATTCGAACTTATGAAAACAAATCCCCCGACTAATTATTTCGGCAAATATTTACAAAGCAAAAACATATTAAAACGATTTATTTTCGATTTAAGCATGAATTCGACATAACCGATAAAGAGGTTTGACATGTAATTGTTTGTGCTCAGGTTTCGAATGTTCAGTAACTGTATCATTTGCATGATTTCGGCCGTACTATTTCCACCATTTTACACAAGAAGTAAATCCAGAGTATCCGCCACGTTTCATCCAAACATCCCCTGAAAATATGATCATAACACATGTCAAATTTTTTGACATGTGTTATGCTCATATTTTCAGCGGATGTTTTGACATATGTTATGATCATAATTTTATGCAGAGTAGACTGTTTTGCCTTGATGACATATCACAATGTTCCGGGAATACCAATACGACCTTTGAAGCGGGCATGTTTTGCATAACTGCAATCGTAATGGTAATAAGTTGAGCAAACAGACCATTTACCTCTTGACTGATGGTTTTGCTATATGGGCCACGTCTCGCTAAAAGGGACACTCGGACATATAAAATAGCGCTGACTCAGCTCTTTTTCAGCGCTATTTTTCCAGCATCTAGTCATGAAATTTACCATT
>JAULCE010211413.1:0-11311 GCA_032359355.1 Macoma nasuta | reverse complement strand
AAGTCCACAATTTGAAATAAGTACATTAAACCTGTCACCCACAAGCTATTTCCAGACGTATCTACAGCAAAAAAATGTGATGAAAATATGAAAATCTAGTAAAAAAATAAAATGGAAGTTAAGCATTTACTCAAACGTGTTTTTGAGGAGGAAAGGGTTCATTGTGTACAAAGTACCGGAAATCATGTTTTACACCTCATACAATATCCCAAGCAAATATGCGCAACTTAAACACTGTTCATAATTGTTAAAATAAAGATAACGCATTCATGATTAATAATGAAACAGTCAAACCTTGTTATTTCAAACGCATTACCACGGATGCATATGGCTCTATAAAGATATTTTTGCAGCGATACAGACACTTGTTATACAATTATCAAAGATATAATACATGTATATAAAATGCGAGACGTTTGGTGAATATAAGGTCAGTTTAAACGGATCAGGTATATTAAATGTAACAGTTTACCTCACAGAAGCGATTTTAACGCCACTGAAACCAATGGCTATTGAAAACAATGTTAGAAATGAAACATTTACTCTTAACTCTTAATGAATTCAATGAATTGAAAGTAGCTAATTTTGTTTGCCTAGATTGTCATAGTTTTCATCAAATTGTTTCCTTATGGATTAGTCTAAATATAGGTTATGGAAGAAATAGTTATCAAACGGACTGTCCTGGTGATATTAATTTACTTTCATATTTTGTTGCAGTGACGCTGCATATCGCGAACTGCTTGTAATTATATTCGAAGTGACTGTTCCTGAATTGTTGGATTAATTACAACGCTTCCCCGTAATTACAACGCTTTGCATTCAATAAGTTAAACTCTCACATGGTGATGTTGAATCAAGAAGGTATCTTCGTAAATATGTTGATTTTGACAACTACGGTACGTTCATGTCACGTGTTTGTCGAATACCGAGCGGGACAAAATGGATGAATGATTTGCAAAGATAAAATGATTTATTTTGTTGTTATCATGTTGTTAATTTTGTTGTTGTTGCTGTTGATGATAACAATGACTTTAAAGATGATAATGATGATGATGAAGATTGCTGTGAAAATGATGATGCTAAATGATGATGATAATGATGATGGTAATGATGATGACGGCAATAACAGCACAGTGCAGATTCAGGTCAGCAGGAAACTCTTCAATTTATCTGAGTCTACATACTATTTGCAAAGGTGATATTACCCTTATGTCCCCTCATTAGGCAAAAACAAAATGTTGTATTTAGGGCAACGGTCTGAAAAAAGTTAGGTAGGGTAGGGATTGAGGTGGGTTTTTATTGGGGGGTTTTTGTGGGTGGGGAAAAAAGTCTAGGGTCGGGGGTATAAGCTAGTGAGGGTCAGGTTGCCCAAAACACAACATTTTTTTTTGGCCTTTTTTATTATCTGCATGCACCTCTCACTTCATTTATCTCTACAGAGAGTACTCTGTAAGGGCAACAAGATCCTGGTAGCCTTGAAGACTGACGAACCCGACGTGAAATGGAGCCGGGGCCAGATCATTGTTGGGAGTGAGGGATGGGGCTGTGGCCACAACACCCTGAACCCGGGCTCTGGCAACATTTACGCCAAGATAGATAAAGTGAAACGCCCCAAGAAATATGTTGTAGAGGTCCATACTGCAGTAGCTGGGTAAGAATTGTATTTACTCTTTTGGCGCCAAATTTAAATCTGTCGGCTGGGACAAGTTTTAGATCAAATATTTTTACGAAGAGAAAAACATATTAATACAGGAATGAATTACACTTTTCGATACCTCTATAAAAAATCTTATTTATATGGCAAAAAGTAAAGACCTTGGTCAGATGCCTCCTTGGAAAGGTGGCGGCTAAATTGGGACTGCACTATTTGCAATGGTGCATTTAGGCGACTACCATGAATCCATGTTTACATAAGCCACATATTTTGTTAGCAGGTAAAAATTATTTAATAATCAAAAATGTAGCACAATACATATGCCAGGCTTTATATAGGAGAAAGTTGATGTTACAAATATAATAACTAAATAATGTTATGTTTTAACCTATGCTGCTAGTTAAGTAAATAATGTTCTATTCAATACAGATCACAAGGTGCATAAACTATATGGCCGACATTACAGGAAAAGGGGCACTCGGACATATAAAAAAAGTGCTGTCTCAGCTCTTTTTCGGCGCTATTATTCCTGTATTTAGTCACAAAACTTACCATTTGTATTCATTTACAGGTAGAATTGGATGTCCTCTAAGATTGCAAACAGTGCAGACCCTGACCAGCTGCCATGTCAGTGACATTGCGGCTGTTCTGGGACTTCACTGTTTGCCATGTCCGAGTGCCCCTTTTCGTATGACGTGGCCCATATCTCTTTGATGATGTGTCATACATTTTTTTTATCTCTGTCCCTAGAATTATGAATCAGAGCAATTGATGAGAGGGGGTGGACTGGGACAGAGAAATGTGGGAGGTTCAGTTGAAAGATGCATGACTTATCATTTATCAGTCTCGTCACATATCTCAGTTAGAATTATGTCAACTTTTGAAATTGTTCAGTAAATTCAATGACAGGGAATGACTCTATGGAATGACAGGGCTCCAGTAATGCGAATGTAAATCAAAATATTTCGGATAATTTTAAATTTCTCTACCAAACACTATGTTGTGGTCATTCATTTGAATTGTCTTGAAAAGATGATTCTAATGAATGATCACAACCTAGGCCTTGGTTGAGAAATAAGGGTTTTAGCATTTTGGACATGCGCCATATCTCCATCCCAGGAATTATGAATCAGAGTAGCAGATTACTACTTACAATACATGACTCAATCTATTATTTCCAGGGAATTTCCAATTATGTGTGACAATTGGGGAGTAGGGTGGGGGACAGAGATATTTGTAGGAAGCTTGCTTGAAATATGTTTGATTTAGTCTCGTTTATCAGTCTCTGAGCCAGGCACATTTCTCAGAAAGAATTATGTTAATTTTTGAAATTGTTCATTTAATTAAATTAACCGGAATTACAGGGCTGATCATCCAGCTAAGTGAGCGTTAATCAAGACATTTCAGATAGTTTTAAAATTCTCTGCCATACCCTATGTTGTGACCATTCATTAGAATCATCCTGAAAAGATGATTCTAACTAGCTAGTAAATGGTCCCAACATACGGTTTGGTCGAGGAATATTGATTTTCGCATTTTGGACATAATTATGTGCTAAGCTTATCTCTATTCCTGGAATTATGAATCAGAGCAGTAAGACTACAACTTACACTACAGGGAGTTTCCTATTATTGGTGATAATTGGGGTGGAGGTGGGTTGTGGGGGCAGACAATGAAATATAGGAAGATTAGGCAAAAATGTTCGATTTACCCATATTCGTCAAATGAATGTTTAGAATTCACTGTCGCAAATGGAGCATTTTCTCGTTAAGAGCAAAATTTAATGCTCCATTTCTCACCATGTTTTGAATACTCAAGAGGCGTCAAAAGTCATCTATGTAATATCCTTTGGAAGACTAGTAATGTAAAAAACGTAATTGTAATAGCCTTTGCAAACAGCTTGGAGCTTGATCAGATGCCGAGTAACTCAGCATCTGATTAAGCTCCAAGCTGTTTGACACTCAGATTGAACCTATTCTACCAACGAAAGTTAAATAAATATATAAAAAATATGAGCAGACGACAAAAAGAGCAGACGAAAATATCGCAGACGACAATAGCTGGTCCTTCAAAGGGTAAAGGACTAAGACCAGCTGTGTTGATGAGACAAGGTTCAAGAGTGGTTAGCAGGACTCCAGATAAGCCTGCGTATCTTTAATATCCTTCGATCTGTTTCGAAATTTCTCAACCAAACACTATCTTGTGACCATTCATTAGAATCGTCTTTCCAAGACGATTCTAATGAATGGTCACAACATAGGGTTTGGTAGAGAAATATCGAAACATATCGAAGAGTATTCAATTTATGCATGCTTATCTGGTAATAGGTGAGTGCTGGGGATATAGGTTAATGTTGTGATTGTTGTTTGTGTAAGAATGCGTTACCTATCCTCCGAGGGAAAGGTAGACAAACATGACATAAAAAAAATATCGCACACAGAAATTCGTGTAGGTGGGAATTACCGGGCACCTGTTACATACCGTGCCTGCCGACTTTCTCAAGGTGTCATTGGTGAGGCCATTCTAAATATAGCGACAGGATCTGAGATGTGTCTATTTCTGAAAAAGCTATTTTTCAGTATTTAATTCTTTGCTTGCTATAGAGGTAAATTGACTCTTGTGTACTTAGGCAGCAGATTTACCTGCCATTTGATTACCTATATTATAGTATTAAACTGCAAACAGGTTTGACCCATATCCATCCTTTTCTAAACATTTGGAATTTAGACTTTGCACAGTCTCAAACTTTCAATTTTGGAATGTTTCATTCACTTTAATTGCCTCTTGGCAAGATTAAATTGAAAACATTGTGGGAAATGGAGCATTTGCTCCAAATGAGCAAATGCTCAATTTTCCACAAAATTTTCAAAGATATTCAAGACTTGTGCTACTTTTATTTCTTCTACTTAATAGCCCATTCATCACTATCCTCATGAATGAGTCTAAAATATTTCAATTTTGGGTGAATGAAATTGAATGAAGTTGGTGAATTCGGTCATAGACATGCTCCTATTCTGTGTTGCAGGAGCTATGTAGAAGTGTAGAAAACTTAGCACTGCAGTGACAGTCACCTTAGTGCAACAACTCGATATCTCCTTCTTTATTGCATTGCACTAATTGTGTTATTGCACAAAGGTGACAGACTCCGACAGCAGCTACTCCCGGCTGATGATGATTGCAAAGATTAGATCTAGATAAGACAATGAATAAATGGGCATCAGTCTGTTCTGCATCCAAGCTTTTTGACAATTATTTTTTCAAATAAGCGCAGAGGACAGTTTGAGCAGATCTTGATTGGTTTTGGCCTTGAGAACGTTAGAGATGTTTTTCCTTTCTCTGCTGCGATGGTGATTGATATAGTCTTTGATAGGGTTTGATGTGATATAGTCTTTGAGAGGGTTTACGTATGAGACAATTACCTAGTATCATGCACTGGAAAAAACGACACAAGTATATCAACCAATCAAGAAGGGATTAGTTGCGGTGAAAAATCTTTGATTCAAATAATTTAGCAATAGAGCCTCGAGATATTATGGTGCAGTCAATAACCTTTACCGAGAACTCAAAACTATGAGGTTTCATGAATGGATACAGTCAGATCTGTCCTGAGTGGCCAAGGTATTTTAGGTATAGCAACTATAAATGACAGGAAGTCGCTGAAGTTAATGCAGAATAAAAGTAATACAGAAAGCTCTCTGAAGAGAGCTTTCTGCATTACTTTCATTCTGCATTAAGCAATCACCTGTTTTAAATATTTAAAATAAGTACTCAGGGCTAAAGGTAATATGTGTATCCATATACAAAAAATTGTATTCCTGAGAAGCATCTTGATATCCTTTGAAAGACCGACAATTGTCATCTGCGATATTTTCGTCTGCACTTTTTGTCGTCTGCTCATATTTATATATATTTATTTAACTTTCTTAACAATCTGAGTGTCAAACAGCTTGGAGCTTGATCAGACACCGAGTTACTCCAAGCTGTTTGCAAAGGTTACTACAATTTCGTTTCTTCCAAAGGATATTTAAATTTTGGTTAATTGATATTCATTTGGGGAGGAGTTAACAATTATATTTCAGAAATCAAAGGGGGGTGAACTGTTTTGGTCTGCTCTGTAAGGGTCAAAGGTTTTGCTTATTGGCAAGACTTGCACTTGAAGGGTTAAAAAAAACACACCCAGAGACTGAGTCAGACCTTGTACAAGAGTACAGAGATGTCGCAAGCTTGTAGTTGCCCAAGTGCTACCATCAGGACATGTACTTATGTTATTGCTGAGTAGTGGTTTTCCAAAGAGTGCAAGTGTACCGTCTGTAAAGTTATATATACATGATTGCTCATGGCTGTCACCATCTCTTTAAATTTCCTAGAAAATTTTGGGTTTCAGAGCTGCAGATAAGCATGCTCTTTAATTGATCGATGCATTTTGTGACAAAACATCTTGAAAAGACGATTCAAATGAAAATTTCACAACAAAATATAATATGTTTGATTTTCACTCGCTTATGGCCCGTGTGAAGACTTCTGGCTGTTTTCGTCGGAGAACTTTTAGCTTTGCTAACCCTGTTCATCATATTCTCGACAGGGAATGGGATGGAATAACTGTTGAAGCTATAGAACGTTTTGGACAGTTGATGCATGAAGACCAAATGTGGCCAAAATGCTCAACAGTAAATATACATATATGCCATCGCATTAGTGTGTAAATATATTGTCAGTGTCAAACAGCTTGGTACCAGATTAGATGCTGAGTGACTAGATGTCTGATCTGGATCCAAGCTTTATGAATATTCTACAATGGTTGCAATCAGCAGGATATATGTATTTAGATAGCTCAGCGGTTTTTGATAGAATGCCGTCTATTTCTGATCAAGATCACGTGTTCAGTACTGTTAATATGCGTTCCAAATTTGCTACTGCCGTAGTGTGAAAAACATTGTATCATTATACTGTAACGTTTTCTATTTTCAGTTCTTTGGTGAACTTGGCCATACTTTTATGGAGTTTTTGACTAACAGTGGAGACTACTGCCAGGCGCAGCACGAGTAAATCAAGCTGGCTGCCACATCCAGTCCTCATCATCACAGGTGAGCTAACCCCTTTCTTGCACCAAGATAGTTTTTGACACCCACAAAGAAACTGATGAAAAATATGAAACTCTAGACCATAGAAAACTGCCATTTTTAAATTGCATTGAAAGCATAGTAGGTAATGGATCATTTGCTTCCCTGTCAAGAATATGATGAATAGTTCATGAATAGTTCATGAATAGTTCATGAACTGAATTTATTCAGTTCATGGACTATTCATGAACTATTCATCATATTCTCAACAGGGTTGTAATTTTGATTTCCTTCAATGTTTTCAATAGCCATCAGTTACATAGGCACGTTCCTTGGCCGAGGGATCGTAGTCTCCGACTTGCAATTCCTTGACCCCTCACCACTGTGGGTTCAATCCTCGCAAGCGGTTAAAATCTTTATGTTAGAAAGCCGTCTGGCTGGCTTGTAGTAATTCAGTGGTTTTACCAAGTTGTCCGTCTGCAACTCGGACGGATTTCTTGGGTCTTCCTCCAATAGTAGCAGGGCATCTCAAGATGACTGAAACCCAACAAAAATAAACAAACTTAGGCGTGCTAAAAGGTGCTCCTGTAGGGGAAAGGGTAAAGATTCACACGCATGTTTATCTCAATCTGGCTGCCATAGTCAACCCTTCTCATCACAGGTCAACCATGTGTCACGTGCAGCACGTGTTCTTCTAGATGGCTGCCACAGCCAGGCCTCATTATCACATATGAATAATAATACGCGTCACTCCTTGCTTGGCCATTGAACTTTCCGTTTATGTATAAGGCGTAAATTCAGGGGTGGTATGCTGTTTTTTCCTGTTTACAATTTTCTGGTCTTGTATTCACCAACGCATTCTCAGAAACTATCCTTAAGAATAATCTCTCAACTTTTTGTTTGGCACCCAGCTTCTACCAGAATGGTAGAAGCTGGGTGCTGAGCAAAAGGGTTAGAGATTATTCCTGAGTTTCGAGTCTGAGAATGGGTTGGTGAATACAAGACCTGGTCTTTGGAATATTTCATTACCATCATGGGTGTCTACCAGTTTGGAGCCTGATCAGATGCCAAGTAACTCACCAGCTGCCCAAGTTCCAAAATGTTCGCATAGGTTGTCAGTACTTAGTTAATTACATAAATGTTGGGAAGGAATATTATTCCTCCAGATAATAGTGCATGTTATTGTAGATCAAATGTAATTTCTTCATTCATTTACTTGGCTACCAAACTCTTATGTTATAACTATTCATAGACTTGTCTGGTCAATATGGTTTTACCGAGTGTTCAAGGCATGGTTGAAATACACACCCCTTGTAAATGACATAATGAAAATTTATTGGTAAGCTAAACATTTAGTTTTAACACTTAACATCATAATTGGGTCCAAGGCTAGGAAAAGGGCCCTTACAGCACTTCAAACTGTGAAGACCCTGATCCGACGCCGCGTTGAAGACCCGGTGTCGGATCATGATCTACACTGTTTGCAGAGTTAAAAGTGAATATACAAAGGTCATAAACAAGTTGCAAACAACATCCTAATCGGAAGTCTCTACGTCTGATCTGGTTCTACACAGTTCACATTGCTGTAAGGGCCCTTTTCCCAGCCGGCGGCCCAATTTATTATATAGAACACTTTTTGTAAACAGTGAAGACCCAGATCAGACAGCTCCTAGCTCATAATATGGCACAAACGTCTGTCAAGAATGAGACAATTTGCTCATTATAAGCAAATGCATCATTTCCCACAATGTTTTCAATAGTCATCACTCACTCGTCAGCAAACCGAGGCATTAAAATAACATCTATGGATTAACCCTTAGCCTGCTATTCACGGCTACAATGATAATTCAAACAGCTTGGATCCAGATCAGATGCCGAGTAAAGTTCAGTAAATTTGAAAAACATCGGACGATGTTTAAAAATTGAAGCAGATGATAATTTGAGCAGGTGACATTTTTGTAGCAGGCTAAGTGTTAAAAAGGTTAAATGCCCACTAAACTTTTATTGGTCTGTACCCTGTCATCACAACTGCAGAGCATATACAAATAATGTTGGTTATGGTCAAATGTTTTTGTTGTAGACCCAGGCCCGGATTGCATTAAACTTGGCAAAATGCATATTTTGTCAAGCACAAATTTTAACCCTTTCTTTTGCAAGCTATTTTTAACTTATCAACAAGGAAAGAATCTGATTATTAATATGAAAGTCTAGGAAATAAAAAATGCCATTTTTGAATGGTATTGATATCATTGTAGGAAATGTAGCATTTGCTCATTAAGAGCAATTAATGCTCTATTTCTTCAGTGTAGGATAGACATTAGTTTCAGAAGGCGCTGAAAGGTGCTTCTATGGGGGAAAGGGTTTATGTTACTGGCACTGCACTGAGCGTGAGGAAAAGTTTTAGAAATCTGGGCCTGTCCTAGTTCCTTGTTGCAAAATGGAGGGATTTGAATTTCTTATTTGGGCCATGAACAGTGCAACAGTGTAGCCCCAGACCAGCCGCCACGTCACTGACGTGGCTTCGGGTCAGGGACTGCGCTGTTTGCAATCTTATAGGACATCCAAGTCAACCTTTAAATGAATACAAATGGTAAATTTCGTGACTAGATAATGGAATTATAATGCTTAAAAAGAGTCGAGTCAGCACTTTTTTTATGTCAGAGTGCCCCTTTTCCTGTGACGTCGGCAATTTATTTTGTCTATTGTTTACTGTAGGTGCTAAAGATCATTCCATTTGGATGCGAAACCTTGACCTTGATCCCCCGTGACCCTGGTAACCTTGGCAATCTGGATGGGGTAAATACGTCGTGGATGGAAGCTGCTGAGATCCCTTGGATCGGGGCCCGCTTGTCTTTCAGTGAAAAAAACTTCTTACTCGGAGAGGAAGGAGACAGCTTCAGTTGTCAAAGTCTTGGACACAGGTCTACTGGGTGTGGATTCAGTGTAAATTCTTACTTGTGTTCAGAGGCGTTGTACATTGTGCCGGAAACGCAAGTTTCTCTGGCGTGTACGCCGACAGTCGCGGAGGACTTAACACGGGCAAGGTGGAATTCGCATAGATACCATAATCATATTCATCGGGACGTGATTGCGTACGGGAATATACTTGGCTTGTATGAATAGCTAAGTGCTGTACAAATTATAGAATACACATATTTCTGTTTGCATCGTAATTTATTTATTCCGTTTGTTGCATATTCAGTCAGTCTAGTAGCCTTTGTCGGATCTAAGTCGTGCTGTGTAATACCGTATAAATACAGTGTTGTAGCGCGACGGACAGTCATCGTAATTTTCTTCCAGTTTTGCACGATAAACATAGGCAGTCCATCGACAATAATCGCTATACCTCATTTGAATGAGCGACATTCAACAAGGGAGACAACCAATCGTGGTTCGTTCAATTCTGGAGATTTCGTAGCAGCCAATGTCCTCCAACGTGATGAAGACTCGACGACCAGAACCCGCAGAGGTGGAATTTAGGAACATGCGATTCCTGATCATGGATCGCCCCACAGATGCCACCATGGATAAATTTATTGAGGTAATTTAAAAACTGTGACACATATTACCAGAATAGCCTTAGAATTACCGAAATAGCCCAATATTTTAATTATATGAGAGGAAATATATTCCCATCATCTGGAAAGTGTTTATATCAAGAATTAGGTGTGTTACCATAGATATGGAAAAATAAATCATATGATATATTGTCGGTTTCGTTCCAAAATGCCGTAAGTGCACTTTTCCAAAAGGGCACTTACGGATTTTTGGAACCAAACTGAGGATATATCGGTAGTTTGATATGAATTCAGCAAATTGTAACAATCCATTTTGTAGATTGTCAGCTCTCACGGAGGTACCGGAATAGTCATGGAATAACCGAAATAGCCTTATGGCTATTTTGGTGATTCAGAGGCTATTTTGGTATATTCTGGTAACTAGGGCTATTCCGGTAATATGTTTTTAAAGGCATTCTAGCACATTCAATTTTTTTAGAAAAACTGAATTCATTGTATGCTAGATTAGTTTCGTAATAAGACTAGACTTTTTTCCTATGAATACTAAGTAACCAAAATTTCAAATCAATAGGAATTCCTAACATTTTGGGGAAGTGATTTAAAATAGTGCATATCCTGCTCAGACCCACATCTAGAAGCCTCCGATCAGTTTCTATACTTTTTTCCAAAATACTGGTGTACTCTGTTGTCTGCATGTAATGTGTTGAAAATTATATGAATATTGTATATTTAGTTGTTTACACGTGTGAGAGGTATCTTGGGTGATTCTGTGAAAGTTTCATTGTGACAGAATACCATGCAATGATTATATTGAATGGTTGAAATTTAATTTTCGTTTCATTTCTACAAATTATCCAAAACAATCACAGAGGGTACACCTACCTTTTGGTATATATTTTGAAAATGAGCATGGTGACACCCAGTTTTTATTACATTTTCTGATAGTATACAGCATCCAATTTATCAATCTTAGATTGGAAGAAATTATTATGGTCAGTTTTCAAATTATTGACATTTATATGCAAATTTGTTTTGAAAATCAGATATTTCTGAGCCCTAGTTTGTATTTTCGATGTGTT
>JAULCE010211302.1:0-11311 GCA_032359355.1 Macoma nasuta | reverse complement strand
TAATTTTTCAAGATGGCGGCGCCCTATCCAATTAAGAGAGTGCTTACCTGTAATTTTAAATTGCCATTTATGACTTTCATCAGGCGAATATGTTTGTTTCATCATGGCTCATATGAGCATTAATTCTATATTTTAAAGTCAACTTGTCCGGAGGTGAAGCTTGCCCTTTAACCTGTAGTTAGCTGTACGAAATGTATTACCCCATATGATATATTAACCGTTAGCCTGCTGTTCGCGGCTACGATGATAATTCAAACAGCTTGGGTCCAGATCAGATGCTGAGTTACTCGGCGTCTTGTCTGGATTCCAGCTCTTTGACACTTAGACAGTATCTTCACTAAATTTTAAGAAAATCGGACGATGTCTAAACATAAAGCAGACTACATTTTGAGCAGACGACACTTTTCGCAGCATGCGAAAGGTTAAGACAGCACGCAAAACATTAAATCGATAAAAGGATGGATGCAAAAGTGAAATGTCATTGTTATTATTATTTGAAAACATTGCATGAAATGTTAAATTGTCCCACACTGTTTGTCAACAACCATCTGCTATGGAGGTATCAATGGGCTTATCAATCGATTAAAGGGGTAAATATTGAAATAGCGTTAAGAGATTTGGTGAAACGAGGCACACAAGAAAATCTTTAGAGAACAATCTTGGAACGGGATGATGATTAAGCGGTCAATGGAATTTTCCTACACTTTGTAGCTTTGCGATGGTAGTTACGTGCATACGGGTATTCTAACTACACATACGAGTTTTGGGATTATTGTTCAAAACTGGCAATTAAGATATGTGTTATCACTTTGTACAAACATTTGGTTTACAAGGTCAAATTCTGTTTGTGTGATTCAAAACGCACGTCGTCATTTTTGTGAAGTTATCAGGAATGAATGCACGTGTATCGTCGTTATCAGAGTAACAAATCACGTAAGTAGGTCTCTCTGTGTCTCTGTCTCTGTCTTTCTCTCTCCCTGTTCTCTCTCTCAACTTTTCTTGTATCAGTCCGTTTGTCATCATGACTGTATGTATGTATTTGCATTTAAAGGACTGGCATAAGGATCTAAACTGCAATGAAATAAATTGTCAATCACAGGTTTTTATTATGTTTATCAAAATTTTCCATAAACATTTAACAATAAATTAATCTTTTTATCTCGATTTTTCATGTCAATACATTTTACAGTTGAGGTAACGCTAATCTTAACCTTGTTGCAAGCATACGTAACGTACACGAAAGGCAAAATGTATAGACACATGTCCCAAAAGATGACAGCTATTTTTAAAGATTTTATTAGTATACGTTTCAAACCGTTTGACGCCGGATCAGACACTAATAAACTATGCTCTATACTGGCTCTAAACTGTTTGTACAGGTTATATGTGCCCAGTGTCTAACACGGTAGTTGTTACAGTATAGCGTTCCTGAGTAATATAACATTTTAAAAATTATTTTTGTACAATTAACAATACCAATCGTCTTTGAAATCCGTTTTTATGCATAAATATAATAAATACAGTACGCGTTTTGTTTCAAAATTGTCTTCTTACAACCATTTCGCTATTTCGGTGCAATTTCATACATAACAAAGAAAGAAAATAACAAAATTAGGACAAACAAACGCAGACTTAAGGGAGGATATCATAGAACTGAAAATGATAATTAATGACTCCGATCAACATTGATACAGCATGTGTCACGGGCACATAATTTGTTTACCGGACACTATATTCAACTTTCAACATATTTTACATTAATAAAAACAATATAAAATAGGACACTTCATCAAACATCATGCAGTTGAACTTCGTGGGCTCGAAGTTGCAGGGACTACTTTGATAAGGCTTAATTACCGGAAGTTCGAATTTCATTAATTAATGTGTTTGACAAGCATAAATAAGAGAAAACCGAGCTCGACCTATCGAAGTTCGACTGTATAAAAATCAACCCCTTTCGAATAATTATGTTTAACTCTCAATTAATAAGGAATGTGTCATTTCAAAGCAGACTGAATGTATACTCTGTGAGTGATGTAAATCCACAATGTCTCCATGGTAAGATGCATTTAATTATTGAAGAGCTAGTCAGGTGCGGCTTTGGGTCGGCTAATCTGGATCTATTTTATAACATGATAATTTCAAATCTGAAATTATTCAGATGACAAGCAACTCGAAAAGACAGATAATGATATTAGAATCGGTCAAAGTAGACTGGATGTATACTCCGTAATTCTGACTTTACATGTGATGTATATCCACCATGTCTCCACGCAAAAGTGTTATCTTTTGCATCGTTTCTGTGTGCATACAGCGTTTATTTAAATAAATGTGTAATATTGTTTCTTTTCCTGACGACACATTGATAAAAAGCATTTTAGACGATGAGCAGTACAGAACTGATCAGACGTTCCGTAACGTATGCCAACATAGATTGTTATATATTTTATATTTCGAGGGATGCATTCGAAATATTATCTTTTTATTTTCTATGAACATTCAAACAATTTAGAGCCTTATCAGTCTCTTAACAAATGAGCATAATCATTGTCTGCATCAATAATTAACTTATATTTAGGACAGCCATGTATTCAGACATAAATGTTTTATTAACCCCATTCACTACCACGGTAATTATGCACAATCGCAATATTTCGTCTGTTTTGATAAAATCTTTACAGGCCCACTTAGTTTTTTGTTAACAAATTACCTGACCATCAAACAGCTTGGATCCGGATAAGACGCCGAGTTGCTCGGCGTCTCATCTGGATCCAAGTTGTTTGAGTATAAAACTATGGTTGGTGGCTGGCGGTGAAGGGATTTATTCATTACCAGTATAAACGTAATTAAATAATCCAATTAACAAAAGAACTTATATCTGCATACATAAAACAGTTATAGTGGTGATACAGAACAAAGTATGAATGTTTCTAATGACATTCAGTTATTGAAGAGCTGGTCAGGTGCAGCTTTGGGTCGGCTAATCTGGATCTTTTTTTAAAACCTGATAATTTCAAACATATTGGAATTTTTCAGATGTCAAGCAATTCGAAAAAAGCAGGTTATAATATTAGAATCGGTTTAACGCGTTACAGCTTTATCAAATCGTTTTAATCAAGATAAAACTTACGTTGAAAACGTAAAGTATTTGTACGAATGCAATATGATCATAATCATACGATTCGTTCTCTTTTAAAATGTTTTGAGAGCTTGAACACCTATAAGAAAGAATCCCCTATGTTCCTATTCAAATCTTAATAGATTCTACTTGAATCACATATTGGAGACATGTCGTTATTAATATATTGAGTGCCAACCAGTGAAGACCCTGTTAAGTAGCTGTGTGTCTTTGGACTGTACATGATTAGCTGAAATGAAAAGCTTAAATTTCATGTAGCGCCGATATTGGATGAGATGAATGCAGAAATAAGATACCCTGATCAGACGACACACCAGGCAAGTGGTGACTAATATGGGAATTCACTTTTCATACTGTCATCAAGTCTGTGTTTTTTATGATAGGATCATTTATATAATTCATATATGTTCATCATTTTGATTGATTCTTAGAATAAAAAGTATATGTCAACACAGTGACATTTTGTAAAACTGTTTTTGCAAAAGTGTAGGACAACAGTTTAGTGTAACACAAACCGTCAGCACAATCTCAAAACGTACATTATATGTGTACATGAATGCAATAAAAAAATGACGAAAAGTTCCTTTTGACTGAGATTTAAATGTTTCCTTTCTTAAACCATCTTTCAACGCTACTAGTAAGTCATTCACACGACGAAATGCTGTTTGTGTAAATTATGCGACATTGCGAGTGTAACAAAGTTTAGCTGTTGTAGTGGATATTTTGCGGTTTAACAGTGTGCCACTGTACAATGACACTATGCATTGGTCATTGTGTAGTCATGCAGAGGATAAAGTCAGGTAGATACTAGATTGGAATGTAGATATCTTGTGTACCCAAAATTCACTTGGCAATAGACGGTTGGACATTACAGAACTGGTTCGCGGGCATTGGCTAAATTGAGAGAATGATTTGGTGCAACACTATTGGATGAACACTGTAAGTTAAGTTTCATCCCTATCCTTGGGTCCCGAAATGTCCTGTAGATTAGTTGTGTTGCATTTTATTTCGCATGGATTGTTTTTTTTAATAGCAGTACAAATAGTTACAGACGTCCCATTTAATTTGTTGCTGGCTTGTCCCTGTGTCTATGGTCCCGACGTGTCCTGTTGAGACGATTAGAGGGGTCATGGTTATATCTACGCCACCATGGGATTTACAAAGATTTTTATTGGAGTTTTTTCTGCATCTCTATAATCTGCGCATAGAGAATAGTTTGCGCTATCCAATCAGTTTGGACACAGATAACTAGGGCAGAAGAAATTACTTCTTTCTTATAGTCTAACCATGGCGATATTTGAAAGGCGTCTGCATAGCTGTTTTACGTTTTACTGCTATTTTAACCAGTATTTTTAATCAGTTGGCATTATGCAAATTACGTTGACTTTTGTATACAGAGTTTGCGGACATTGAGTGCTTGCGCACTTGAATACCATAATGTGTATTAATAGATACTGTGGTGATTTAGTTCTATAGCGAGTATAGGCTTTATAGGCGGTGTGAGGTGCGAATAAATAGGGTAAAGACTGATATGCCTGTGTGGCTTTCCAAGAGACTATTGCCTGTGTGGCTTATACAGGATTGACTATGTGCCTAAGTGGCCAATTGTATTTACAGTGCCTTAGTGGCTTTAATGACAGTGTGCCTAAGTGGCTGAGAATAAACTAGGTGCCTAAGTGGCTATAGTGACATTGTGCCTAAGTGGCTTTAACAGTAGTCTGAGTTTGCCTGAGTGGCTTAGTGACAGTAATAAGGTTGTATGCCATTATGGCGTTGTGACTGTTTGGTAGTGTACCCTTATGGTTTGGATAAATAAGTAGTAACTGTGATATAATAACACGGGTTATTGAGAAAGTGTATATAAAGTATTGAAATGGGCTATTTGTTTGTTTTTAGTTATATATCTATCTGCAGCTTTCAACCTTTTAAAGAATCTGGGAATCATAGTTTTCTAGCTAGGGGAAAATTGTGACAATCGACAACAAATGCTATGAGCATTATTCTCATTTTGAAGTTAGAAAAGCTCTCATTTTGAATGGATCAAAATTCATTTTACAATACATTGGGTGCCGGGAAACACAATATTGTCGGTTTACTTCTAAAACCTCGTATGTGTCATTTTGTAAAAATGGCACATATGCAGTTTTGGAAAAATCGTTGAGGATCGTCAAAAAGCACGTATCTGGCGTTTCGGCACATTGCATTTACGTGTTTTATGAAGCAATATCCGTTTTTTTTAAAAATGGCACATACGAGGAATTAAAAGTAAACAGACGATATATATCAATATATAACATATTGAAGTTTGAAAATATCTCGAGATGTAATGATCTTAGCAGACAATAACGTTCGCAATATTCTTGAACGAGACACATCTATTCAAAATAACCGCAATGTTGCAATTTAAGAGGATGGGAAAACAAATGAATCCAATCCTTAGAGATGTTGTGTTTTTTCTAGGAATATTAATACTACTTGCCGTTTCTGAACTAATTCAAATATTCCAAGATATGTCAACAGCAAATTTAACTGCAAGCAGCATTTCATTTTTGAAATTGTAATTTTTCAACAAGCACAGCTTTCACAAAAAGTTCATTATGCTAGCTTGTTTAATCTCAATCTAAATTTAAGATATCGACCTGAATTGCATTAGATCTGCGCTAAATATTTGAGAACCATTGTAATATTTCACCGGCATTCAAACTTTTTGTTTAGTGACAATCAAATTACATGTGAGAAACCCCAAGTTGAACGCTCGAGATGGAGCAAGTTTTCTGCTTGAGACGTTTAGTGAGAGATAGACCAAAACCAATTTGCTGCATATCGTGTCTATAATAATGTTATAAGTTTAATTGGCCGGCCTATTGGTTTCTCTTTGATCTATTGCCGGCACATTATATGTAAAATACTAAATGAAATATTGACATATCGATAAACATGTTTACAGGTATATGACGTTCCACTAATGCTATGCAAATATATTTTTCCTTTTCACCAGAACCTTCTATCAAAAAGTATATCACGTAATGAGTCTGGCTTTGCACGAACAAAATTCATTGTCCTCCCCTGTCATTGTAATTCTATATTTAAAGTTCCCGTTTTGTAAAGACACCTTTGATAAGTCCGTCTAGACAATTGTTATAAGTAATTATTACATCAAATCAGATATAAAAAAAGTGTGCTGGGGGAAAGTGGAACATTGTTTTTCATTGTAAGACCGTTATAAGAAATGAATTGTGGGAAGCAATATGAATGTACGGGATCGAACAGGAATTGCAACCGAATGAAGTCGGTAAATGCGTTTACAAAATTATATTATCTTTACTAGTGATGATATCAACTAAGAAATATACTAGATTAATATAACTGATACATCCCAGTAAGTCACTGATAGGTACATATAGTACTTTTTTCTCATTTCATTGTCATGAATAAACTTATACCTCGCCATATAAATTTATTCAAGTACAGCTAAACTTCGTTATTTAGAACTCGAATGAATACTTTCTTATAATGAAAACTTATTAAACTAATTTCTAGTACCGAAAGCATTGTTTGCTTTGTGGATACGTGCTTAATTTATTAGATATGTTTTGAATTTCATGAATTTATTAACCTAGTGACAAACAGAGCTGTGATCCGGAAAAGACGCCGGCTCACTCGGCGTCGTGTCCAGCTGCATGCTGATTGAGAACATCACTATGGTCGTGGTAGGCGTGATAAGGGAACTCTGTGCTAATTTTTCGGACTGCATTCGATGTTTGAGTAATATAGTATAAATTAATATACCACAATAAATGTATATCGAGTTTCAACTGCAGATTGTTATAATAATGTGCATTAATGTTTCCTCACGGTTACACTTTAAATAGTCATATAATTCCAGTTGTTTTAGGTATCCATTTTATTCTTGTTTGAAACACATATGTAGTAAATTCTTATCAAATAAAAAGTTGTAAATAAATTTGTGTGCAAATTTGTATGAACATCACAACAAATAGCCCTGCAGTGGAAAGACTGCCGTTATAAATAAGCAAAGCAACGGTAGAACGTCTCAAGAATAAACCCTTTCACCGCCATAGACCAATAACATCGACATTGCAAAACGGATAGTCTTAGATCAGACGCCGCCTTAGAAGGCGGCGTCTGATCAGGGACTTAACTTCTTTGGAAAAAAAATGTAATCCGAATAGCAGGGTTTCGAAAAACATCCAGAGTTTATTTAATTTTTTATGTTATTTATTTCGTTGAAATATTTGATCCAAAACAAGTTACAACCGACCATTTAAAGTTTAGAGGTGAAAGGATTTGCCAACATCAGCAAGGTATAACTGCCGTTTTCTGATATTTGCGTTGGCTTCATCTTTTAATAATTAAGATTGCTTTGCGATGAAAACCCGACAGAAGTAAAAACATGTCGTGATGATATCATGGGGGTGTTGTTTGTCACTCGTGCGACAGTCCTGGGACCATCTGGAGTTGTCGGGGTGTTTTTACGTGATGAGATCATGAGATTCTTAAGACATGCATAGGACTGTCGCAAGACTTATACACAACATTCGTAGGCCATTCGATGGACGCTCGCGCGTCCTTCCCCAACCTTATTATCGTTCGACATTTACAATTTAGGGATACTTACTACAGTCACAAGACATATATACCATACGAAAAATCGTGTAAAGAAAACGATGCATGTCACATTTTGTCTCACGATGGCAGGAAGTTTTTTTTATTGTTTATACACATTTATTATTAGTCGATTGTGAAACAAGTAATTTCAACATTAGATTTATCACTCTCGACACCTGATTCCTGAAGGAACTCATTGCCAGGGTATGAGAGAAGAGCCCTTTTATATATTCAGCGCCAAACAACGGAGGCACCGGTGTAACAGGGAATAAGGTTCCTCTAAGAAATGTGTCCTCCGGGACACTTTACCCCGGGCTGAAGTGTCCCCTCCTGGGTAGGTTTTCCCCAAGGACACTTTACCCCGGGCTGAGAAATGTGTCCCTGGGGACACTTTACCCCGGGGTAAAGTCTTCCCACCTAATCTTTCCTGATTACCATATTGAATAGCCCAGCCTTGTTCCATAGAACACTAGTTTACAGCGATGATGCTTATATCCTTTCTAGTTTAAATAGGAAATAGACAGAATATATGTTAAGATGTCATAAGGTTCTCCTGCAGAGATTTAAATTGAACCTTGTTTTCTATTGGCATATTTCACTTGTGTGTGTAGCATCTTAATATGTGCTATAAGAAAAGTGGTCTTACTGACTTCAACAATGTAGACTCAGACTTCTTTCAAATTAAGAGTCCCCCTTCCCCTGGGTAGGTTGTCCCCGGGGACACTTTGCCCCGGGATAATTTGTCCCCCACTCCTTATCTCCCCTTATTTCCATTTGAGTTCAAATCTCTTAGCCTTGTCCCTAGGACACTATTTAACAGTGATGAATGTATATTATCTCTAGTTTAAATAAGAAATAGTCAGATTATCTGTTATGAAACCATAAGGTTCAGAAATTCGAAAAGAGCTTTAAATTGAACCTCGTTTACTATTGACATTTCCCACTTGTGAGTATATTATCTTAAAATGAGCTATAAGAAAAGTGGGCTTACTGACTCTAAACATTGTAGACTCCATGGGGTAAAGTGTTCCCTCTTGGTAGGTTGTTCCCCAGGACACTTTACCCCGACCTGGGAAATATGTCGCTGGGGACACTTTACCCCAGGGTAAAGTATCCACCCTAATCTCCCCTTTTTCCATATTAAATATTGATTTTGAGTTCAGATCTCTCAGCCTAGTCAAAATATATGTTATGATGTCATAAGGTTCAGAAATATCTGAAGAGCTTTAAATTGAACCTTGTTTTCTATTGGTATGTCCCACTTGTAGGTGTATTGTATTGATATGTGCTATAAGAAAAGTGGGCGTATGGACTTCAATGATGACTCAGACATCTTTCAAGCATCTGAAAGGCGGTATATTTTGATTCCACCATTTGATAGAGCAGTATTGTTTTGCTTGTGAGCCAGATCCGATGATGACTATACATTGAACTAGAACTATCACTGAAGGTGATTGATACCCCCAAAACGTAGCATTTGTTTGGAGTAGTAAAATATTAAGATATACATTTTGTCAATAAAAGGTAGTGATGGTATTGACCTGTCTCTTTACTACAATGCATACAGTTGAGCCTCACTCTATGGCTTACGTTTAAGGAAATATTGTGTGGACAAATAAGTCTCTTATGTGGGTCAAATGTCAATATCACAGTTACCTATTTTTTTTAAATCGACTATCCGGCTTACTAAGATGCATCCACACACCAGATTTGGTGTATGTAGGTAATGATGTGTAGGAATTATAGCCCGGACACAATGTTTCTATTATATAGGTCAGAGGTCAGTGTCAAGGTTGCAGTGACCTAATGCAACATTATAGACTGCCTTCCTACGATGTATGAGTGTACCAAGTTTAATATCTCGAGGGAATATAGTTAAGAAAATATTGCCTGGACAAAGTTTTCATATCATATGAGTCACAGGTCAAGGTCAAGGTTACAGTGACATAGTTTTGATACATTACATTCTGGCTTACCAAGATACATCCATACACATAATTTGGTGTTTCTAGTTAATGCTGTTTAGGAGTAATGCTCCAATTTGAATTTGTCCCGATGGCCCGTGACGGACCGACCAAGCGACGGACAGACAAGGTTATCCTATATAGCCCCCACCACAGGTAGTGGAAGTATAAGAAAGATCCAATGTATTGTGATCAGAATAAACACATTGGCATCTGATCAGTTTCCAGTAAATAATATTCGTTTCAAATCTATCGATTTATTGACATATTATTTAATTCAATTAATTCATTGTCTTCATTCATATTCATTTACATTCATTGATTCACTCGTTCATTCATTCATTCATTCATTCAATTATACTTTGATTCATTCTTTCTTATTCATGCTTTCATTTATTTGCATTCTTTTTTACATTAATTCCAGATATGTTCAGATACATTAGGTCAGGATCTGCACTGAAGATTACGCAGTGATGGACAAAGCTAAACGATTTGAGATCATAATTGCTAGATAGATCGGTTGACCCTTTTTCCCACACTGGAAAGAGTTTACTCGGGGACAAAGCTCAGAGATAGTTGAGATCAAAGATAGAGGAAGGGGATACTTTTCCCTGGCTGGGGAATTGTGTCACCAGGGACAAAGATTATAGAGAGTTGAGATCAAATTCGATATTCAATAGATATTGGGGCTGGGGGACACTTTCCCCGGCCAGGAAATAGTGTCCTCCAGGACAAAGATAAGAGAAATTAGATTAAACTTTACTAGATAAAAAGAGGGACACCTTTCCCGGCCAGGAAAAGTGTCCCTGAACTCCTGGAACAATGCTTACTAAACGGATTGTTGTTTTTGTTAAGTGGAGCAAGTTGGAATATTGTCCCTGGAGACAAAACTAAGATTAATATATGATTCAAATCAGATACAATATTTTCTAGATGGGAGGGGGGAGGGCCATTTTCCATGGCTGTAAGGTTTAATGACCCTATGTTCAAAACTGAGCGAGTTGGAATAGTATCGCTGGGGACAAAACTAAGACTAATGTATAATTGAAATCAAAGTCAATTTTCCCTGGCTGTAATAATGTCCCTGTGGTAAAAAGTTAAAGAATGTGGAATAGTGTCCCAGAAGACAAACCTGAGATGAATATCTAAATAGGTGTGGAGTGACACTTTACCCCGGGGTAGAGATTCTCCGGGGTCACTTTTCTCAGGCCAGGGTAAATTGCCCTGGGTAGACACTTCACCCATAGGGGGACCCTTTACCCCAGGCTAAAGTGTTCTTGGGGACACTTTACCCCTGGGTAATGTGTCACACGGGACACATTTTTCAGGGGACACTTTACCCCGGTACACCGGTACCATCTTTTACGTCTTTGGTATGACGCGGCTGGAGATCGAGTGCTTGACCTTCCACACTCACAGCGGACGCAGTACTACTATGCTATTGAGTCGGTCGATGTCGTAGGACCGTTTTGCAATGACACGAAACGACCCCTGGCGACTCACATTTTGACCGACATTTCTGCCCGGTCGTTGTACAAACGTGCGATCGTTGTGACCGAGGCTGTACGAACATGTCCAG
>JAULCE010211191.1:0-11311 GCA_032359355.1 Macoma nasuta | reverse complement strand
GTTAAGTTTTGGATCTTAATACCCCTTACTAATATTTCACTGTAAATGAGATGTGGATCCAGCAACTTTCTTTCGGTCATGGGGCAACTCAATGCAGAGGGTCAAAAAGTGTAGACCCTGATCACACTGCTCTCTCAGGAGCAGGCTGATCAGGGTCTACTTCTTTTGCCCACCCAATGCTGGCAGAATACATGGAGTGATTACGGTAATTTTAGAAGGCAAAATAAGGCAGAATTTATTATTGGTGTGAGAATCAAAGTTAGTTGTAAATGGGTGAGGTTATTTTATGGAATGATCAAATGCATTCTAAGTTTGTTTTATTTTACAAATGACTTATTTTGAAATCTAATCAAGATTAGTTCTTTTTTATGGCCAAAACACATCTCCTGATGTTTATTAATCCCTGCTGAATTTTCAAAGGATTCTTCAATTTTTTAGCATACATGAGCAAGCTTATATAGAAAATAAGGGGGTGTTCTCCCGTCAATTTTACAAATTGACATCATAATTATGTTACTTATTTTTGTGTAAGGTTGTAAATATTCTTGTATTAGATTTCAGAAATGAGTTGAGGCAATAGAGGACAGTGCTACAACAGTCATGTCATACGCACCACCAATGTCCCAAGTTCCGGGACTTTTGAGTGAAATGGAACTAGAACGGATGGCCATTTGTCATGAACTGGAAATCCCCTTCCCACCAAGTCGTATGCATTCTAAAAACTCTTGATTAAAAATAATCTTATACACTTTGAGGACTCTGCATAACTTGTAAATCATGAAATAACCGTTTACACCGTACACTTATTTTGAACAAAAGAAGGAATGTGATTGAAACCATTGTTTATTCTAAACCATTGATTTATAGATTGCCTTTTGTTGCCTCTTTATTAGAGGCATATTGAAAAAAAACATTTTATAAAATGGAGCATTTGCTAATCATGAGCTCCATACTGCTCCTTAGGATTAACAGTCTGTTCAGAGTCTACACTATTTTGCTAATTGCCTATAGCTGGCCAAACACGTAATTCAGGGTTACAGATTCGGTGCGTATCCAAACATACTTAAATAATTTGTTTCAAATAAAGCCTTTGTTATGACCATTCATAAGAATTGTCTTAAAAAAGACAATTCTAATGAATGGTCACAACATAGGCTTTGGTCGAGAATTTTAAAACTTTGTCTGAATAGATTTGATTACGCTTGCTTATCTGAAGCGCTGTATAATTGACAGGCCGACCATTTCTCTGGATTTTTCCGGAGATCTCCGGATTTTTCCAGATTTTAAAAATACTCTCTATAACCATTGTCAAGCAGCATGGATCACAATGAGACGCCGTGTAACACGGCGTCTCATTGGGATCCAAGCTGTTTGCAAATGCCATCATAGTTTCTTCCGTAGCACGCATAAAGGTGAATATTTGCCAAGATCTCCGGATTTTTCATGGTCCAGTTATGGTCACCCTGAAGATGACCTTTGCAAACACTCTGGAAAAAGGAGCATTTACTCATAATGTGAAAGTGCTCCATTTTCCACTTTGTTTTTGCAAAATCCTTTGTAATTTTGCATGTTCCTATGCTTTAAATATTCATCCTACATCCAAGATGTTTTCATTGTGAATGAGTAACCCTACTGTTTGGTTTCTTTGTAGATGATTTTGTCCTATCTACCTTACTCCAAATGAAGGATGAGGCAGGGAAGTGTTTAAAGAAGAACCAGCTACCCCGGGCCCTTATGCTGTACACCAACTGTATCCAAGCTGCCCAGTTGTTCCACGAGGGCACTCCGGTCCGAGAGGAGCACCACAAGCTCCTGTGTAACAGATCTCTCATCCTGACCAAGATGAGGCGATTCCGAGAAGCCGAGGAGGACGCTAAACATGCCCTAATGCTCTGCCCAGACTTTCTCGAGGTAGGTGTGGCTGAGGGGAGTCATAAAGACCCAGCCTCTGTAGTTAATGACCTTTGAAAACATTGTGGGAAATGGAGCCTTTGCTTATAACGAGCAAACATTTAATGCTTTATTTTTCACAATGTTTCAAAATCTGCAAAATTGACAGTTTGATTTACATTAGGTATTAATTTTCTTCATCAGATGCTTCATTGGGGAAAGCTTATTAGGTAAAGGATTAACTATTTTCTGTAGTTTTCTTGAATTTTAGAAACAAAATTATGCACATAATAGACAATACATTTCAATAAGCCTTTCTAAACTTCTTAACCCTTTATTTCATGAATGTTCATGTTAAGCTTCACCCATTCTAATAATTATCAACTATTTCATCATACTACGCATGACCATAGGGCAGTGCTTTTCCATAGCAGACACAGCATATAGTACACTCGGGCCCAATAGAGCCAACAAGCAAACAGTACATACCCTGATCAGATAGCTCCAATAGGAGCTGTCTGATCTGGTTTACTCTGTGTCTGAAATGCATAAATATACATAAGTAGTTGAATTCTTGTGTGATAAAATATAATCTCAAGTAATCCGAATAATCACTCTTTCTTTATAATCTTTACACAATTATGATCAGGTCTTGCATTCAGCAACCTTTTCCCAGACTCGAAACTCAAGAATAATCTCTAATCTGTTTGTTTGGCATCCAGCTTCTACCAAAATAGTAGAAGCTGGACATCAAACAAAAAGGTTGAAGATTATTCTGGAAAATTTGGTCTTTCATTTTGTTGGTGAATACAACACTAGAGGGTCAAAAAAGTTGATAGCAGATTAGGCTCTCACATTTTGATGAGCCTGATTTACATCCAAATTTTTATTGTTTGTAAAAGTAATTAACCCTTTATTACATGAATTTTTATGTTCAAACACCACCCCCAATGTTCAACATGGAGGTAAGGCAATTAGTTACAGTGTCAGACAGGGTTGAAAGCTGTTTGACCAGGGTCTAAACTGTTTTCAATAATGGTAAACATGTGTATAGATCTACATGAAGTAAAGGGTTAAATGGCAACAATATCAGTCTGAAGTGTTGGAAAGGTTATTTGCTTTAGAATAAAAGTAAAAATTGGTGGTTCATGTGAAATATCAGCTGATCTTTTAGCAATCATAAGGGAGACAACTATGATATTTCCACAAGGCCAATGCCTCATAAAAATATGGGCTATGTTCCTTTACAAGTAAAACTATCTGTACATATTACTCTCAAGCCAACAAATAGCCTCTATGTACAGTAAGATGTAGAGAAAAATTGTTATTTTGAACAGAATTTTGTGTGGGCAATTCTTCTGGTCTTCTCTCTATCTGCCTGTCCATGAGAAATTTATGTCTTGGCTGAAACATTTTATGCCTCTCTTAAGTCTTCCGCCACCTGAGGAACTGCTGTTTTTGTCCTTTAAACTGGACAAGCGGATTTTACCTTACAGGGATATGTTTGGAAAAATGAAAAGAGAGACAAATAGCATAGACCCTGATCAGAATGCTTCTGAGGGAGCAATTTTAATCTAATCAGGATCTACACTATTTGTCTGCATTCTGCTGGTTGAAGTTTAAAGTAATTACATGTACGTAAAACGGTACAGTGAAACTAGGATTTCAGTAAAGCATCACAGAATACAATAGAAGACAGCAGTGGGACCGGGTGCATACACACCAGCCAAGTTCAAAGGTCTCAGTTGTCGATTTGTTACAGTCTTTGACTCACAATCACTTAGCCCCTCACCATGTGGGTTTGATCCTGGCCTCGGATGGGTTTTGATTTAATGTGGGGGATCTTCTTGTTGACTTGAGGAAAGTTGATGGTTCTACCCAGGTGTCCGCCTTTGCCAAAACGAACAGCACACCTACTGGGGTCTACACTTTATCAATGTTTAGCAGGGCATCATGAAATGACTATATTATACTGTGGAAGCGACGTAAAGCCCAACATAGCCCAAAGGTCACAAGGAGCAAAATGGATGTGGGGCATGTCACTAACTTTGACAAATATTGTGTCTTTCAGGCATATTGGAAAGTCTCCCAGGCTGTGAGGGGTTCCCATGACGGAGCCAAGAAAAGCCTGCCGTACATCGTTGCTGGACTAAGAAAAGCATTAGAGCTGGACAGGACAACTCAGGATGTGATTGCTTTTCTTACAGAGTTATGTACTCTGATTCCAGTGACATCAGCTGCTGGTATGTGAACTGTGTTTTGATGATTATAATGATGATTATAATAATGATAAACCTACCTTATCATAGACTGCAATGGTACCCACTATAGTCAAGGTCAAGTAATTCGCATGACTAAGGTCATAACCACTAGTGCAAAGTCTTCCAAAATAAATGAAGTCTGATTTAAAATCGGTTAACAAACAAAGATATTAAGTAGTTAAATTCTCTTTTTAGCCCTTTAGATTTATGAAACAATATTCTGTACTAGATATATGGGCCGCGTCACGCAAAAAGGGGCACTCGGCCATAATTATAAAAAAGCGCTGACTCAGCACTTTTTCAGCGCTATTATTCAAGCATCTTTTCACGACATTTACAATTTGTTTTCATTTAAAGGTAGAATTGAATGTCCTCTAAGATTGCAAACAGTGCAGACCCTGACCAGCCGCCACGTCAGTGACGTGATGGCTGGTCTGGGGCTACACTGTTTGCTTTGTCCGAGTGCCCCTTTTCGCATGACATGGCCCATATTTTGTGGCATGGGCAGGCCTACAGCTTAGGCATGTATCCAAAGGACTAAAATTCAACAAACCCTATGTTGTCCCCATTTGTAAGAATCGACTTGAAAAGATGATTATAACAAATGATCACAATATTCGGTTAGGTTGATGAATGTGAAATTGGTCAACAGTTCCATTAAGGCATGTTTGTCTAGAGCCCTGCTTATGTTTTTGACATTATGGAACATTTGTGACCATATGTTACAGTTTCATCGAAAATGGTGCTTATGGAAATGTAAATTGTTTCAATTCAGATCAACTGTCCCTCCCCAAATTTGACGTCCTATCAGAGTCTTTATCATTTGAGATGCAATAGAATAAGTAAATTATAGTCTGTTTTCTGTCACTGAAATAGTGTGGTGACACTTGGTTCGAAACTAGGGATGGCGACCAGTTCATTAATCAATAACCGATTAATCGATCAAAAGCTCTAAGCTGGCAGTCAAATTATATTGTAAATTATAAGCCATGCCATGTAGCACTCAGCGTTGATATCTTTTGGACAGTTATGCTAGAAAATAAAAATAACTTCAAAAATAAAACTACGAAATGTTACAGAAAACAACTTTTTAATTTCTGGTGAGTATTTATATGATTGTTGAAGATATCAACGGCTATAACTTAGGTAGAATCCTGACTTTTCTCAGTGATTCGATGCACTTCGAAAAAGTTGCTGACCTTAATTATGAAAGGCAAATCAATAAGTTGGGTAACTCTTACTTACTCAATTGTTTTAAGTGGATTTATTGTTCTTGAAAACTGTGCGTAAATTATAACAATTTTTCCTCAAAAGATTTTCAAGGCACTACTTAATAGATTTTTGCAAACAGTTGAGTTCCAGATGGGACGTTCAATAACCCTTGGCTTCTATGTTCATGAATAAAAATGATTGTAATATTTAAGAGGATATTTGAGGAAAAGCAGTGTACAGGAACCATAACTCTAATTTACCTAATTTCCAACGAGTTATTGCACTTTGTTACTTTTTCTTGTCTGGAGCATACCATGAAAACTACTGGATGGAATTTGATAAAACTTCATACAATGGTAAAGCTCAATGAGAGGAAGTGATGTGTACAAGAACCATAACTCTTATATACCTAATTACTGAGTTATTGCCCTTTGATACTTGTTCTTGTCTGGAGCATACCATGAAAACTACTGGATGGAATTTGATAAAACTTCCTACAATGGTAAAGCTCCGTGAGAGGATTTAAGTGCAGTGTACAGGAACCATAACTCTAATTTACCTAATTACTGAGTTATTGCCCTTTGATACTTTTTCTTGTATATCACACTTGATAGGACTAGAAATGCCACAATTATTATGAATTGATAAATACTTGTCTTCTTTTTTTTTTAAGTTTTATGGGGAGACATCTGTTTTTGAGGCTCTGCTCCAAAACAAACCCTCTAATTTAATTTTGTATGAGTCTAAAAGTAAGCATATTGAGTAATAGGTTAGAATTGCTAATGGGTTAAGAGCCCTTTTCCTAGAGAATTTCACATTTGACATCTTTCAGGGATTTGGAGAATACGTTTGAACTGATCCAGGATGAAGACGAAGAAGAGGAAGACACCGATTGTGACTGGGAGGAGAAGTGTCTCAAACCAGTCACTACATTCTTCAGTCGTGTTTCACCCAACACTGCCATTGATTGCAGGTAAGAAGTGAAGGCTATGATAATGTCCACCATAGAGTCAGAAGTCTCCCCTAATTATGTCTCATGTAGTATCTCATGCTTAGGTAATTCTAATTGGATAAATTGTCTCAGTAATTATTTAGAAAATACACTCTGTCCTTTCTGATGTTTGCAGAGATATAATCTGAATGTCAAACAGATTGGATGTAATTTAAAGGAACACCAATATACCCGGTAGCTCTGACCCTTTCCTCCACAAGCTATTTTTAGGCTAATCCACTAGGAAAGAATCTGATGAAAATTTAAGCAAGAGAAAAATGTCATTTTTCGAATTGTATTGAAATCACTGTAGGAAATGGAGCATTTACTCGTTATGAGCACATGCTCTATTTCCTACAATGTTTTCAATAGCCATAAGTTACAGAGGGGCAAAAAGGCACTTAAGCAGAGGAAAGCGTAAAGAGTGCCTTCATAAAGTGGCCTCAAATAGGCAACACTGATTTAACAGTCACTAGATAAAGAGTTTGGGTCAAGATACATTTTCACAATTCAATTTTGCATTTCAGTTCAATATATATGCAGATTAAAAGTCTTCTGATAATTTTCTGTTTTTTCTCTTTTATGTAAAGTAATGTGAACCGGTCGTTGGAGTGTGTCCGCGAGAAGATTGGAAAGTGTCTAAAGAATAGACCAGCCATAGGAAATGCTCTTACCTTGATACAGAGAATGGTGGCAGTTGATTATTGTGGTTACAACTTACAAGACTTGATATGTGCAGCTAATGAGATTGATCTGAACACACTGTGTGAGCCGGACAAAATTGAAGAATGCAAAGACTTGGAGATTAACCCTAGCCCATTTACCCCAGCTGATGATGTTTGCAGGTAAAACATTTGTCTGGTTCTGTTAATGCTTTACTTCATATATTATTCCCTGATTCATAATGAAAGTATATGATGTATAGGAAGAGTATCTAGGAGACAGGAATACACCAATTATAAATGGCCGTGAAATTATTGTCGAAAATGGAGCATTAATTCTGCTTTTTACTTCTGTAGCCCTCTGATCTTGGTTTACACTATTTGTAAAGGATGACTGTTCTTGTGTCTTGTACTGAAGTGGTAAACCCTTATTCTGATATTCACAGTATTTATATTTGCAAATAGTTTGTATCTAGATCAGATGCTGAATACTGTATCAGTGTCTGATCTGGAACCAAGATTTTCCTCTCAAATCTGTCACAAAATACAAAGGGGCTGAACAAAGCTTAGGATTGAAGCATGAATTGAGAGCTTGACAAGATGACAACTTTCTCAGAGGGGTAAAGGAAAATATTAACCCTTTACCTCATAGAAACGCTTTATCAACCCTCTTTAGTACATGACCTTTGAAAACATTGTGGGAAATGGAGCTTTTGCTCATAATGAGCAAAATTAATGCTCTATTTTCCACAATATTTTCAAAACCATTCAAAGTTGTAATTTTCATTTCCATAAAATGTTCCTCCTTGTCACCAGATGCTTTCATTGGGTCTTAGTCTAAAAATAGCATATAAGGTAAAAGGTCAACCCAGTATCCCATAATGCTATCTTTAGACTTATCCACAATGAAGGCATCTGAATGAGAGGAAGGATATCTAGCAGGGAGGAAAATGCCAGTTTTTAATGGTTTTGATTACATCCTACACAATACAACATTTGCTTGTTATGAAAAAACTAAATGCTCTATTCAAAGGTCATCTTCTACAGATGCCTCCAAAAGGCGTACCGATGGAGTAAAGGGTGAACTACTTTAACCCCTGCCTCCACAGAAGTGCCTTTTAGCACCTCTGTAACTTATGACTATTGAAAACATTGTAGGAAATGCAGCATTTGCTTGTAAAGATGGCTACAGCAGCCATAACAATTAGTGCAGTCCCAGATCAAACGCCACCTTGGAAAGGCGGTGTCTGATCAGGAACTTCACTGTTTGTCATATGATGCAGGCAAATGTTTCAGGAATCTGAACACAAAGCTTTTACGCCAGTCTTTCTACTACATGAACATTGCATAGCCTCACTTTGAAACTCAATACACAAGCTCAGACTCTAAGCTTAAAAATTGTCTTTCTTTTAAAGGCAATAAATGAGCGCTGAGTTTGAGTTAAGTTAGTAGTCTAGAAGGCATTCTCCTGTCTGGATGTGAAGTTAGAAAGCAAGCTGAGCTTTGTTACTGTAATGACTCTTACGTCTTCGGCCTGCAGGTTATGCACAAATAGTGTAGACTCAGATCAGGGTCTTTACCATTTATTTCTCTATTCAACACGTTTGAGCACACTTTCATACAGTAAAATCAACCAGTCCAGTTTGTAGAACAATAATACAATTCCTTATATATGGTGACAGAAGACTTTCGTAATTACAGTACCTATAGCAAGGGGAACAATTGCTATATGATTGTAGTCATTTTCAAGAAATACTTTTCTGCATTATCTGTTTGAAAAGGCATTTAGAGTTTCAAAAGAACAACTTATTTTGGGTTATATCTGGGTCCAAACTGTTGCAACTTTCTCCACTATTTCACGCATAGCTTACAGAAGGTCAAATACATTCTATGAGGGACTTTTTGAAACTGTTTCGAAATCATTTTGATGCAGGTGTGTTGTGGAGTATCCAAGTGTCTAATCATAATCCAATTTATTTGATGCTGTAATCTTTCCTTGAATAAAATGGTAGATAATTGGAGATAAAATATTGCTTCATATACATTTTGTTTTGAAAATACAGTCAGACTTGTGTTTAGCGGCCAATCAAAAATTGAGCAAGTGCCTGCCATAAATGGCCGCTATGATATCTTTTTTTACTCCATTTAGATCCAAGAGGAATGTTGAAGAGTGCCTCAAGACTTATCTACAAAACTGCCCTGACACCAGCCTATATGAGAATGCTACCAACAACTATGAGAAATGTGATAATGAAGAAATTTTGTCAGACTTTGATCTAAATGAATGTGAGCCATACGTGGACTATGGATGTCAGGCATTCAATGCTGTTGATATTGCTGTTGCCTTCTTGATCAACGCACCTTCATCAGACCCAATTGACTGCACGTAAGTTGGGATCATTATAGTTCTTGTTGTGTCTCCCCTTCTCTGGAAGGGAGACGTACTGTATTTTTACTTAGCATTACTTAGTATTGTTTTCCAGTGCAGGCCCATTAGGTTCCTCTTTACTGTACTCCTCATTATATATATCTTCCAAGGACACTACTTGAGTTCCGGTTCTTAAGGTTGCTTTGTAATCATATAATACTTGTCATTCTTCTTCTTCGGATTCTTCTTCTTCTGATGATGATGATGATTCTGATGATGATTCTGATGATGATGATGATGATTCTGGTGATGATTCTGATTCTGATGATGATTCTGATGATGATGTCTGATGATTCTGATGATTTTGATTCTGATTCTGACAATTTGTTTGACCCTAACTCAGAAACTACTTGAAGAATTTGATTGAAACTTGGAACATAGATAGATGGCAATGTGAAATTGTGCACCTTGCAAGAGTTATAACTCTGGGCCACTTTGTTGCAAAGTTATCTCCCCTTGTCCAATATTTTAATAGTGTAAACTTTTTCCAGAGCATACCATGACAACTACTAGATGTTATTTGATAAAACTTCATACAATGGTAAAGCCTAATGAGAGAAAGTGCAGTGTACAGGAACCATAACTCTAATTTACCAAATTACCGAGTTATTGCCCTTTGTTACTTCATCTTGTCTGGATCATACCATGAAAACTACTGAATGGAATTTAATAAAACTTCATATAGTTGTTAAACTCAAAGAGTGTAAGTGCAGTGTACAGGAACCATAATTCTTGTTTACCTAATTACCGAGTTATTGTCCTTTGATACTTTTTCTTGTCTGAATCATACCACGAAAACTACTGGATGGAATTTGATAACACAACATACAATGGTAAAGCTCAATGAGGGGAGACATCTGTTTTCGACGCTTTGCTCGAAAATAACCCCTCTAGTTTACACTGCAAAACTTGCGTTCGTAGTCCACACTGCAATATGATAGCCTATTATGCTTGCAGTGCTAAACATATGCAGATTTTTTAAAGATTAAAGCACTAAAAGCATGCATTCTGTTGCATTATATGAGGACCTACTTTGTGTTGTATGTCCACATAAATAAGGTCAAGTTTGCTGGCCGCTGAAAACGGTATGCTTCCTTTGGCCTTAGGGACAAGCCCCATGCCAAAAACATGTCTTTCCAACATAGTACTTGCGATCCTGATTGATAAATAAAGGAAAACCGGGTTGGCAGTACACTGACGGGATATTGCACTTTTTTCGGAAAACAGATACCCTATAATGAAATATATATTGTCGAAACGACAAAGCTTGCAGTTTACCATATTCTGGGTGTCATCATAACGCTCAACCATAAGATTTTCTCAATGTATTAATATACAAGTGCACTAATTTTAATTATAATGTGTACTTTATTTAACGAGGCAACACATTTTTTTAGCTCAGTGTTCCATATGGGTCTCAGGTATATACATATTTACAAAGTTTACACGACAAAAAAATGCAGATTTTCACCGGATAACACTGTTCATACTTTACTGATTTATTAATATTATTCTTGAAAATAGTTGTATTTCAATCATCAATTATTGCAGTTCCTGGTTTACACAAAACTCCTTCTTATGTATTTTTTCTCAAGTTTAAATTTTGAATTGATACATTTCGCTCATATTCAATGACATGTTAACAGTAGCCGAAACTATAGCCACAACACTGATAGCGAGACCTGGGGCCGTATTCACAAAGCTTCTTAGTAAAATCTTAAACTTAAGTGAAAATTCCAATAGCAGATTTCTCTTTATTTACAAAAAAAACTTCAATGAAACTTTGCATACTTGTGAAAAACTATGTTTTTCACAATCATGCAAAGTTTCATTGAAATATAATTGAAAATAAATTGGAAATCTGCAT
>JAULCE010211080.1:0-11311 GCA_032359355.1 Macoma nasuta | reverse complement strand
GTGTCTGTGTTTTTACTCCAAGAATTCTTTTACAAAATTTAATGTGCAGCTTGTCAACTTCCTTGTATTCATATATTCCCCAAACATCTGAACCATAAGTTAATATCGGTACCACCATAGAGTCAAATAGTAAAAGTTTAGTTTTTAAATCTAGCTTAACTCTATCAAAAACACGCATTAAATTGCAATATGCTTTCAATGCTTGTTCGGATAAAGTTTTAACTGCTAATGCAAGATTCCCAGTATGTGTAAACTTTATTCCTAAATATGTAAATGAGTCAACAATTTCAACAAGTTCCCCCTTTATGTAGAAATAACTATTTCGTATTTGTTTACGTTTTTCAAAAACACAAATTTTTGTTTTCTTAACATTAATTTTCAGACCCCATTTTTTCGAGTACTCTGTTAAATTGTCTAGCTGGGATTGGAGAGTTTTCGAGTCAGTCGCAAACAATACAATATCATCAGCAAATAAGATAAGGTACATAGATAGCATGTTCAAATCAGTATCGTTTAGATCGTCTAGGTCTATACAATTGGTGATGTCATTTACGAAGAGAATAAATAGAATAGGTGATAAAGGCTCACCCTGTTTTAACCCAAGTGTAACATCAAAAAATGTAGATTTATCAATGTTTGCCGATAGTTTGACACATGCCTTAACATTATTGTAAATAGATTTTACCATATTTAACATCTTGCTACTTATGCCTGTTTCAGCTAATTTTATCCATAAAGCATCTCTAATAACAGTATCGAAAGCCTTTTCGTAATCCACAAAAACACACCAAAGTTTACTATTCTTTGATAATACCTTCTGTATTACTGTATGTAGGATATAAATGGCATCACTTGTTGAACACTTGTCCCTAAATCCAAATTGATTTTCATTAAAAATGTTGTTTGATTCACACCATTTATTTATTCTGTTTCTTAATAAAAGTGAAAATATTTTTGAAATAACATTTGTGAGCGTAATTCCCCTGTAATTTGAGGGGTTTGATTTATCACCTTTTTTATGAATTGGAACTATAACCCCTTTACACCAAGATTCGGGGTAAATGCCTGTATCAAAAATTCTATTTAAAATATTCAGTAAATATGGACTTATGAAATCATTTGCATCAATAAAAAAGTCAGCCACATTGTTATCTAGATCCGCACTTTTGTGCCTTTTAAGAGACGAAATAGTTTTATTAATTTCTTCAACAGTAAACGGTGCATCTAATTCTTCAATGTGTAATTCTTCTTGTGAAATACTTTCATAATCTTGTTGTTCATGAGGAGTATTGGATAAATTTCTGAAATGTTCTAACAAGTCATCAATATTCATGTCATCCATATTGCAATTTTGTTTAGTCTTAAATTTATTTACATATTTCCAAAAGTTGCGTGGTGATGATTTACTCATAGATGTCAATTTACATTTTTCTTTATCATAGTATTTTGATTTTGCACATCTCTTAGTTTTAGCATAATTGCTTCGACTCCTTAGAAAATTAGTTTTATTTTCATCGTTTATACTTTGGGATAACAACCGTTTTGCTTCCAAAAATTCCGATTTAGATTTTCTACAGTCTTCGTTAAACCATTCATTCTTTTTAAAATGCATTCTTTTATTAGCTTTAAATATTTTGCCATGACATTTAAAGGAAACATCGTGAATAAGATCAGTTAAATTGTTGATACATTCATCAATTGTATGTTCATTTGACAAAGCTTTGTTTGATAGATCTTCAAACAAATGTTTTATCAGATCAAGTTCATTCAATAGATCTTCATTAGAAGATGAATCCCATATTATCTTCTCAATAGTAGGATCTCCAATATCAATATTAATCATATTGGAATTTCTACATTGAAAAGAAAAATAAATAGGACAGTGATCGGAAAATTCCATCCGTTCAAATATATACATGTCATTTATCAATGGAAGGGAGTTAACTCCTGTTAAAACATAATCGACAGTGCTTGACACCGGTCTATTTCTATGTATACCTCTATAAGTACACTTGCCTTGTTCAAGTCTACCGTTCATAATTAAAACATCAGTTTCTTTACACAAAGATAACAATTTACGCCCAAATGTATTTACTGCATTGTCACAATTCACTCGAACCATGTCATTAGTCACGTGGTTGAACGAATCGATAGGCATGTCAGTATATCTGTCAAGGTTAATGTTCTCAACATAATCGTGCAATGACCCAGTTCGTGAGTTAAAATCACCTGAAATAAATACATCCCCTTTATCACTATATTTTCTTATATCAGTTTCGAGATGAGAAAAGAAATCGAATTCATACAAGCTAGTATGAGCATTTCTATATACCGAACTGTCTTCGGGGGGTATATAGCATGTACATACATAAGCATCATTTTCGTTTAGGAGATAAGATTTATCAATTTTAAACCAAACAATACCATTCCTGTTCATATCAATTAACTGTACATGTTTAGAAAGATTCGTTTTAAAGTAAACAATAACACCGCCACTATATCTCTTCGCACGCTTATTCCCTTTCGGACGTGGACAGTTAAAGTGCTCATATCCCTCAATATCAATATGAGATATAGAAGAATTCCAAGATTCAGTTATTAACAAAATATCAAAGTCTGAGACAAAATTAAGAAAGTCACAATCATCAAGTTTAGATTTTATACCCTGGACATTCCATAGTAGAAATGTTAATTGTTTCGGGTCATTTTCCTAACTGCCCGTACTACCGGTATCAGGGATCGAGTCCGCCGTGATAAGATTCCCGTCAACGTACAGCTTGTCATACGACAAGTAGGCACGTTTACCCTCGTGTTTGGCCTTGATCATAATGGGGATAAGTTTACGACGGCGATCCTGAATCGGTTTGGGGTATTGTTCTCCGACACGATGCTGTGATTCGTCACCAAGTTTGTCATATGACATGCGTTTCACGGACATTTTGTCTTGGTAAAAGTTAAATTTGGCGACAATGGGTCGCTTTTTCGAAGGGTTAAATTTACCAACCCTGTGAGCACGATCGATTTTCACGAGATTGCTGCAATTTTCAAAGCCAAGTTCATTTTCGCAAAACGCATGGACAATTTTGACACAATCTTCTGTTTTTCGGGCCTCCAACGTAGATTCTTCGTTGAAGCCGAAAAATAGAAGATTGTCACGCATAGATCTGGATTGTAAATCAAGGACTTCTTCCGAGAGACGGGCGTTTTCTTGTGAAATTTGATTTTGCTCACGATCACACTTTTCCTTTTGAATTTTCATTTCACTCAAATTTTTTTCAATCTGTGTTTGACTAGCACGGAGCTCATCACTTGATTGGGAGTCAAAAGACCTACTGGCCTCTATTTCGGACATTTTGCCCTCCTGTGCTTTCATGGATGACTCAAGGGAAGTAACTCTTGAGTCCACAGATGACATTTGCTGCGATAGAGTATTCAGTTTAGACTCAATTGACTCAAGCTTATTGAGTTTTTGCTCCATTGAATCCAGTTTTTCAAGTTTTTGAAGAATTGTCTGCAACATATCACTGTTAGCAGGCATCTGGGTAGACTGGGACGGGCTGACAGTACCGCCTGGGTACATATGCATCTGGGGTGGCATGGGGGTCACCGGTGTGTGTGGCGGAATGTACATCGGCGTCTGGTGAGGTGAAATGTAAGTGGGCCCTAAACCAGCATATGGGGGCATACCAGCAAGAACACTCTGTGACATCTGGGACAATGGAGACGTCATGTTTCCAGATACGTGCGTGACAGGAATCTGGGACAGATCAGGGTGCGACTAAGCTTGCCTTTTGTCAGTGGTACTCACCGCATCTGGCGATGCATCCGATTTAGTCCGCTTATTTTGTTTTTTACCCATTCATATAGAATGAAAGTTCACATGCACAAGCACTGGTTATCACTGTATATCGTTCGTGGCCATTGAACTCAGTACAATAGCACGGGTGGGGTACACTAACTGTTTTCGTATAATCCAAAGTTCACCATTTAAACATCCAACAGGCTCTCAAAACTCTCCATGGCAAACGCACAATTCATCTAGAGCTTCACTCAACCGTTTATAGATAAATCGACATTAATTCCGATATACTATTCGTAAAAAAACTTGCAGATTTATTCCGATTTCATTTTCGCGGCCATATTCTCGCGGATGCGCATTATCAATGAGATAGAGATGCTTAAATTTTCGTCGCCAGTTTGAAAAATATCTGCGCCATTTATTTTCGCCGATTGAGAATTTCTTGCGCCAAATTTTATTTTTTTGCGCCATTAGCAAACAAATTAGTTAAATTAACTCGCAATGTATGGACTGCTTGGACGATTACGCGTCTTTGACGGAAAGTAATTCAATCAAGCCGTTTTGACAGAAATTAAGGTATACGTATGCAAACTGCTTCAACACAGGCAAAGTCATCTGAGATCCACAGGATAAGTAAATCACGACAACGATAACCAGAACCTTACTCTTTTCTGAGGAGTGGATTACCTTTTCATACCCTAATTGACACGTAACAGTAACAATATCTAGGTTTTTACCCTTTTCCGTGAATTGGGTTATCTGTTCATATCCTTATCGCCACGTAAATCGGCAAACTCATTAAATCTTTCTTTTTCAGCATTAATCGTTGAATTTGTTTTATCATTTTGATTAAAGATGATAATTAAGACATTATATACACATCAATATCGGCTGATTGTGTATTCATTTAGCTTTTATATTCAAATTCCTTATTGACACGCAACAGTAACGATTAACATGATCTTACTCTTGTCTGAGGATTGGGTTATCTGTTCACATCCTTATTACCACGTAAATCTTCAAACTGATTAAATCACCATTTTTCACCATAATTTGTTGTTATTTCTTTTATCATTTTGAATACTTATATTAATTAAGTCATTAAATATACATCAATATCGGCTTAATTGTATTTAACTTGTATTTATTAACAGTTTCCTTATTGACACGTAACAGTAACGACAACTCTGATTGTACTCTTTTCTTTTGAGTGGGTTATCTGTTCATATCCTTATTGACGCGTAATTCTTAAAAAATCTTCATTTTTTTATGTATATAAATCAAGCTCTTCTCGTAACTACTTTATTTTTTTTTTACTGATCCCAAGTGTTTCTTGCTAATCAATTTACCTTTGATCTGATCAATGGTAATATTTGATGTTTTACACCTTTCCTTAATTATACACTTTTGTATGCTTAATGAAGTTCAATTTTTTAAAAATCAAGTCTTATTGCAGTATTTAGTGAAAGATAAGCAGCAATCACATGGTCTTAGCATGTTTTCTTATCATGATCTTTTATATACCTATTCCAGATTTTATGATAATGAATTTTTTAAGTCAATTGATTTGTGATAGTCTCTTATAATTATTTTATAGAATGAATGTGTATTATATATGCATGTGTCTATATTTGAAATTCTGATGTACACAGATGAGATTTAAATAAATAAATTACCACGTATATCTTCAAACTGATCGAATCACCCTTTTTCAACATAAGTTGTTGATTTTTTTATCATTTTGAATACTTTTATTAATTACGTGATTAAATATACATCACTATCGGCTAAATGTGTATTTAACTTGCATTTATTAACAGTTTCCTTATTGACACATAACAGTAACGACAACTCTGATTTTTTACTCTTTTCTGATGAGTGGAATATCTGTTCATTTCCTTATTGACACGTAACAGTAACGACATCTCTGATTGAACTAATTTCTATTGAGTGGGTTATCTGTTCATATCCTTATTACCACTTAAATCTTCAAACTGATCGAATCACCCTTTTTCAACATAATTTGCTGACTTTTGTATCATTTTGAATACTTATATCAATTAACTAATTAAATATACATCAATATCGGCTTAATGTGCATTTAACTTGCATGTTTTAACAGTTTCCTTATTGACACGTAACAGTAACAACTCTGATTGTTCTCTTTTTCTTTTGAGTGGGTTTTCTGTTCATATCCTTATTACCCCGTAAACCTTTCTTGAACCAAGTCACGTGTTTTGGAAACGGATTAAAAAGTTTCTTTTCATAATTATGAGGTGTTAATTATTATCATAATAAATAATGATAATAATAAAATATTGGTTTCATATCAATGAGAAAATAAATATCATAACAATGTTATTCAGTTAATTCTTTAATAAAATAACTGTATTTTTACTTTAGTGCTGAACATTGTATAAATTGTTAATTATAAATTGTGAATCAGTGTAAATGTTTCTTTTTATATGAATGTAATCGAATGTAATCGAAATGTAATCACGATTACATTTTAGAAAGTAATCGTAATGTAATGAATTACATTCCTAAAAATTAGGAAATATTATCGTAATCCCAAAAATGTAATCGTAATAGTAATGTAATGGATTACATTTGAAAGTATTCGGTCTCATGTCTGATCTGAAGTACCAATAGTTATGCGAAACGAAATAAGCAATAAACAAATATTCAAAAGCACGAGAGAATGTTAACGATGCTCTATGTTTTAAAGCAAAATGCTCTTTGACAAGCTCCACTGGAAACGAAACAATCGTAGTTTATAAAACAAATAACGAGATTGCATTTATCCTTATTGTATCGAAGTGCCGTACAACCATATTCACTCACTGAATTCTACTCTACATCCAATGTGGCTTTTTAACCCTTCGCCTGCTAAATGGGACCATAATAGAATATTCAAGCAGCTTGTATCCGAATCAGACACCAAGTAACTCGGCGTCTCTTCCGGGTACATGATGTGTGATACTCGGCCAATATATCCCAACTAAATAAGCTACATGTTTTGAATGGCATTGCAAAGTGACGCAGACAAGAAATTAAGCAGAAGAGATTTTACTTAGCAGTATACCGGTAATGGTTAATATATATCTTAACTGAATATAAATCGCCGAAGTCAACATTTAATTAATAATAACCGATGGAAATGTTTTTTGAGCTAGCTGTTTTACGTGCTTAAATAAGGACGATACATCACCAATTTATTTTTAATTTCTTATTCGTACTTAACGCTTTATTTTTATAACATATTTGCATTTGCCTGTAAGAAGTTACGCCCCATATTGGCCAAAACATGGAAAATCCTGACAAATAATTCCTCTTTATCTGTGGGAATGATGATATAAACAATCGACTTACCATAGCATATTCTACAGATCAACGAACTTATCTCCATTGTTTTGCAATCAAAATTGCCGGGTCGGTCTATTTACCCCGGGACACCACGGGATACCCCGGGACATTTAAACTTACCCCGGGACACCTGTTTTAGCCACTTTTAACCATTGCACAGTAAATAAAAGCATATAAATGAGCATAGTAGAGATAATATGATGTTTTCCAGAGAAAAAAGTTTATTTTTTCTATCACAAGTGGAAATATATCGAGTTAACACTACATTATATATGGCGGTGTTACCACGGGACACTTCCACCAACCACGGGACACTTATTATAGCCACTTTTAATCATGATACAGTAAATAAAAGCATCGAAACAAGCATAATATAGATATAATGATGTTTTCCATGAAAAAAAAGTTTTGTTTTTTATCTCACAAGTGGAAATATATCGATTTAACACTACATTAAATATGGCGGTGTTACCATGAGACATTTCCCCCTACCCCGGGACACCATTATATCCACCTGTAACCATTATACAGTAAATAAAAGCATAGAAACGAGCATAATAGAGATGATATGATGTTTTCCATGAAGAAAAGGTTAATATTTTATCTCACAAGTGGAAATATATCGATTGAACACTAATTTCAATTTGACGGTGTTACCACGGGACACTTCCACCTCGATTTAACCCTACATTCAATATGGCGGTGTTACCACGGGACACTTTCACCAACCACGGGACACCTATTAAAGGCACTTTTAACCATTGTACAGGAAATAAAAGCATAGAAACGAGCATAATAGAGATGAAATGATGTTTTCCATGAAGATAAAGTTAATATTTTATCTCACAAGTACAAATATATCGATTTAACACTAATTTCAATTTGACGGTGTTACCACGGGACACTTCCACCTCGATTTAACTCTACATTCAATATGGCGGTGCTACCACGGGACACTTCCACCAACCATATTGAATGTAGGGTTAAATCGAGGTGGAAGGGTGCCAGTCACCTCGTACCCAAATGTCGGTTATCTCGTACTCAATCGATAGTTATCTCGTACCCAATATAAAATCATCTAGTTTCTGCTCACTTTTGTTTAATTATAAGTAATATTCAATCTTTGGATTAAATTGGGATAATTGAAAGACCATTTGGAATAGGATTAGCAATTTTGACTACTGAGCTGGGGCTAAACAGTGTATACGGAAAGCTCGATGTCGATCATATTTTAGAGAAGTTATCATCTCGTACCCAACGTAAAATCATCCAGTTTCGGCTATTTTTTCATAGTTTTTTCATAGTTCTTCGTAATATTCATTCATGTGAACAGTGAATATTCGAAATCAAAAATTGTGATCCGGATCGGATGCTGAGCTACGCAATGTTTGATTACCCCATGTCTGATCGGTATTCATACAATTTTCAATTATCATTATTATTGAGAAGTGTGTAAATGATTTTCATTTTAATAAGCTATGTTGCTTAACGCTACGCGATTAAAAATAAAACCCACGAATGACTGGCTCAACAAAACAGTAAATTATAGATTTAAATTCTAAATAAGTATCTAACTCTGTTTATTTACATATAATAAAAGTTTATCCTGATATAAATAGAAGGTCATAGACCTATGTGGCACAAATTACATATAACACATATATGCATATCCATATAATACATATGTATCTAAACTATAAACCATTTACAATAAGCATCACACTTTTAATTATTTCACCAAGAACAAAATGAACGCAACGACTCTTGACGTCCTCTATCTTAAAATGATGGAAAACACAAAGAGCAAACGTTGCATTTCATTTAAGAGTTATACAGATATAAACATGTAGTAGGAGAAACGTTATTCTATACCATCACTGATACGCTGTCCTGTACAAACAGATGAGAACAAGATCAGACGCCGACTTACACGGCGTCAGAATCTGACCCAAGAACGAAAAAAGGACATAGATACGCCTCTTGACATCCTGTAGCTTAACATCATCGAAAACACAGGGAGCGAAAGTTCTTAATACTGTGACAAAAACGAAAGGTGCAGACCCAGATCAGAGGATTAAAATGAGTCGCTGGGATATGCATCTCAACTTTTGCGTTAACCATATACTCTAGGGCGGCACTATATATTTAAATACATCTTAAACACCATATGATACCTTTTAACAAATCAATCATACGAAACAAACGGTACATAACGTTGGTGAAATGTTTTTCTTTTTGTTTTATTTCGTTTTGAAAACATTTTATTGAGTAAAGGATTCAACATATAGACAATCATGCAGGCGTTATTGTTGATTTTTGGCAACAATAGTGTCAACAGCTGTGATCCTGTTTAGATTTACTCGGCGTCTCATCCGGATCTAAGCTCTATGCATATGATAATATGGTTCGGGGTAGGAAGTGAAGGGGTGAATTGGTGAAAAAGAGTTCACCCTTTTCTCCACAGAAGCTACTCTTAGCACCTCTGAAATTGGTGGCTATTGAAAAAATGTAGAAAATGAAGCATTTGCTCGTCACGTGCAACTGCTCAATTTCCTACAATGATTTCAATCCTATTCAAAAATAGAATTTTATTTTGCCTAGATTTTCAGATTATCATCAGAGCTTTTTATTGTGGATTAGTCTAAAATTAGCTCGTAGAGGAAAGATTTAAAATGACGTATGTGATAATAATCTTTTTAGAACTATATCAGTGGCATGATGCTGGTATTAACAGTCTAATTCGTTCTAAAAAATGTAAGTGTCATTTCGACAAAAATGTGTCACATAATTTATGCGGTTTTCGAAAAAATCCGACGCAATGTTATGCTTCAGTAAGGCACACATTCCTTAAAGGACTCAACTTGAACATGTGTTCATTTAAAATAGTCTTTACCGAACAAAAGAAAACTAAAATACCAACGGAATATGATACACGACATCTTAAAGATTGACCTAATTCTCGTATTTCGCTCCCCATATAACTAGCGCCCCATGTGAATATTAAGGAAAACTATTCTTTCAAAAGTTTTGCACAATACCTCTGTCACGGCTCCACGTTGGTGAAATGTTATTATTTTTTATCTAACTGTAAGGCACAAACAGTTTGAAGCCAGATCAGACGCCGAGAAAGAGAAAATCGGCGTCCGGTGTTACTCCAAAAATATTAATAGTTCATTAATATAATATCTTCAAATGTAGACTGAACTTTATCATTTCCCACACTATTTGCATTTCGTTTGGGTTACGATAGCGTTTAATCTGTACAACAAAGCGATTGTCTCACTGTAATCTAATCCGGGTATAATTAGGCACGTGTCAACAGTATACGATATACTGTAGCTGTAATCCAATTAGAGACAATAAACACAATAATAAAAAAAAACACGTGTTATACTTATTAAAAATAATAAATATTAAAATGGTTACTTATTCGTTATTGAAACATGGCACACGGCTCTGTTTATAATTTGCTAGAAACTCAAACACTTTTTAAAACAGAATCAGACTGTATTGTTTAAACAGACAATACTTTTAGCAATGGGGTATAACTTGCGAGAAACGGCGTTAATCCAATCAGTTGAATAACGTGAGAAAACGTGCTGTCTAATCTAATCAGTTAAGTAAGGGCAACGTGCTGGTAACGATAATTTAATCGATTACTAGCTAGAACTATTAATGATATAATCAATGAAATTAGTAATACGACATACATATTTTCTAATATATTAATTAGGTATTAATTCATTCTTTTATCTTCCTTCATGTTTTCTTCCTGCCGCCTATCTAGCAATACCAACTGTGTATACCCAGATTGTTGACTGTTATGAGTAACTAATTTCTTCGCCTTTACCGAAATAAAAGCTTTGTAATTGATTTGTCTGATCTGGGTCGTCATTTTGTATCTATTTAAAAGCTGTTTACCCAAGTCTACAAGACGTGTTATGGTAATTCCGAATCTTTTCTATTTCTACTTATATTTAAATAATCAAATGTGTCAACGTCTAGAGAAAAGGGGCTTATGGGACTGAAAATGGTATTGACCCTGATCAGCCGCCGCGTTTGAAACGCGGCGTCTGATCTGGATCAAACCTGTTTCAGTGGTTGATGATACAATAGTGTTGATTCTAAAAAATAATCAACAGTGTA
>JAULCE010211079.1:0-18797 GCA_032359355.1 Macoma nasuta | reverse complement strand
AGCCTTACACGCACGCCTGCGAACAAACTTAGCTCTCTCAATCTTACATTGTTCCAAAAAACCTTACAGACTCACCGTTATGTCTCAGTGGTAACATTGATAGTGCCGGATACTTTCTTTTGTGATGTCCTCTTTACGATAACCTTCGCGTTGATTTGCTAAACTGCACAAATCCTATATACAGGCCAAATCCGAAAACTTTGTTGTTTGGTGACTCTCATCTCTCCATAGAAAAAAATACTGAAATATTTGCGGCAGTCCAATGTTATATTGTAAAGACAAAAAGATTTATGAAGCCATCCATATGTCTACAGCAAGTAATGTCTCCATCAACAACATGAAGGTATATGTCGTCAGATTATGCACTTGTGTAATTATGATAGTATGACCCCAACTCCGCCCCAGTTCTGTTTTCTCTGTCACAAAATTCAGCATACATGTATATATTCTTATTTTCTTGTACTTTTCTCTTTCTCTTAACTCGATATAAATGTATTCAAACAATTCCTTTATTTCATTTGATAAATGTATAATCTCATTTTTTGGGTATTTTTTTCTCTTTATTCGATATAACTGTTTGCAAAAATATCCTTTATTTCATTTGACAAATATTTATTGCTCGAATATGATTATAATCACTACACTTTTATTAACTATTGAAACAACTGCTTGGTGTACATATTATATGTGTAAAGGAGAGGAATTATATAAGCTCTTAACTTTCATTCCAATCCTTTTCTAGCTGTAATTGTATATAAATGTATATATACTTCTGTTGTTATTTATATGCAATAAATACGTTTAAACTAATATACGTTCTGTACGTGTCAGGCCAAGCCTCCAAGCCATACTTGAGGACCATAGGTCCAAGCATTGTTGAGTTATCATTCGGAAAGTTTTTCGCCTTCAATGTGTCTGCGACCTTGACCTTTGACTCAATGTTCTCAAAATCAAAAGGGGTAATCTATATGTCAGGCCAAACCTTCATGTCAAGTTTGAGAACCGTAGGTCTAGGCATTGTTGAGTTCTCAGTCAGACATTTTTTACGTTCGTTGTCACTGTGACCTTAACCTTTGACCCAATGACTTCACAATCAATAGGTTTCTTCTAGTGATACTTTACCTCTATGTCAAGTTTAAGAACCATAGTTCCATGCATTGTTGGGTAATCAGTCGGACAAACTTTGTCTACCGACCGACATACCAACTGACGAACATGAGCACCGACTGACTGTCCGACAATTCGACCGACATGTGCGAGGCAATATATCACATTCTTTGAAGGGAAATTATAACGGCTAAATCTAAATTTCTAAAAAAGTATGACTACGGTCAAGGTCATTAAGTCAAAACTGTTGGTATGTCTAAAAAGGTCTTGTCAAAAGCAATAAATATGTCAAATATGAAAACTAAGTCAAAGGGTAGAAAAAAGAAGTAAAAGAAAAGAAAGAAAAACAACTATTATATAAAACCTTAACATTTACAATATCTCATCAGTCACATATCTTGACCTCTTACTCACCCATGGGCATAAATTGGTACAGCACACTGTGACAATGCAGAGTGTGTGCCCTAAATATGTTCTTTTTAGATAAAGAAATGCTTTACTTAAGGAACAACTTAATATAAATGAAAGGAAAACGTAAAACATAAAAGGATTACATTGTTTACGCCATGGACGACGCCAAAGCCAACGACGACATTGACTACGCCACCAGGAATATGGTATAAGTTCCTCCTATACTTTGTACAGGCGGTCATAAAAGGATACGATGGGTTGACCTCATATTAGACGATATGCCACGCGTTTAACTTATATTTTATGTTAGTGTCTTTCAGACATTTACTTGATCAAAAGCAAATAATAATATTGACAAAAGTCAAAGGTTTCATCCCACTGTACATTGAAAGCAAGATTTGCACCATGCATCAAAGGCTACGAAGTGGTCCAAATTATTGTGTCTCATAGACACCCCCACACATGGGACATATTAAATTAACACACATGCCATAGAACGGAGTAAAATAAAGAAAGTATCGTATTGTCCAAGTTTGGTAACCTTACAACTTTATTCAATATCTTTACAGGCTTTGCAATAGTGTATCAACACAAACATTTTAATTAAAATCTGAATATTTTTAAAAATATCGTGAGCCTGTAGCGATCGTTTCTGAACAGTCATTATTTTTTTTGTTTACTACTTTGCGAATTATTTTGACCTCAAGAAACACCAGTTTTTGTCAAGTTATGCAACAAATCAATGATACATTCGGGACGACATTTGTACGTAAAATCCACTTATCATATTTTCCTCTTGAAAGTTCAATAGCATTTCACCGCCGTTATGGAGTTAGGGATCGCAGAAATAGGCGTTCTAGAAGCACCTATGCAGATGTAAAGAACTATGAAAAAGATATATTCTACATTCTCCATGCACCATGTAGGAAGTCGGTGAATGGAATTGTATGAGGTTTATGAAAAAGTTCCCCATTTTTAAAAGCAGCGTTTTAAACGACATGCAAAACATATTCCACATACATTTAAAATGAAATGTTCAAACGCAATTTAGAGACAAACGCGTTAGGATAGTTTTTGAGGCAACTATGTTTAAAAAGTGATCAGACTATTTTCAAACTTAAAGCTCTGAATATAAGAGAGGATGTCACATGTATAGCATGATACCTACATATGTAGGATTATTCTCGGGCCCTGGAGAGGGAGGCCCAGACCTGGGCGGACACGTGCAAGCTATGCCATGACGACCAGTACTACAGGTTCGTGCCAGGTAGGTTAAACTTCAGCACAGGGCATATTGGTTATATCGGTGAAATTTTACTGGAACCAGATCGGACGACGGGGTTTAATTAAGAGCCAAACTCCAGTGAACAGTCTAATAATACATAATATACTTTTTTTTAAATTCATCGAAAATCAACTTGGTATATGAGGTAGAATAACATTGAATCGGCATGTGTTTGTAAACGACGTTGCTGTATAACATATATCCTTTTGAGAAATTAATCTACCGTTTACAGTTTCCATGCTAATTATACCTCGATGTAAAAAAAGACAGTGGCAGATCAGACACCGCACTAAAAAGTATTCGTCTGATAAGGGACATCGCTCTTTTTACAAAAATGTATATTACAACTTTAACGGTTCCAATGATGAATAAATGAGTCTGTCATTTATGTTTTCAATAAAAAATGTTGATAATGACCGATTCAAAAACACAAAATGATAAATGAAGCGTCGGAGAAGTTAGTCCAAATAAAGTATAAAAAAGCTGAACATATATAAACACTGTAAACCTATATAAGAAGCCTATCCAACGGAGTGCTATTCCATCTTTTTTTCAGGTAATCTTATACAAAAAACAACATTAGAAACGATAAAAACATAAATTTCTACCATCAGTTTCTTTCTGTGGTTTTAGCATATTTAATTATTTTGAAATCGATCGGGTATTTTGTATAAATGACTCACGATCTTATTTTTTGGCAATATTGTTTAAACAGGTTCTTCAGTTTGTTTCCACATAGTTGTTTAGCGATATTGTTTACTGCAGGACGTTACAGCGTCGGCCAAAACATCTATATAGGGGCAAACTTAAGTTGGAGTGATGTTATTGATTTTTGGGCTAAGGAAAAGGACAGTTTTCAGTACAATCAGGCGGGGAACGACAAAGCTACAGTGGGTAACTATACTCAGGTAAGCAATTGAACCGAGGTTATCTTGAAGCGAGTGACGTTTATTGTTTATCTAGAATTGCAATATTATATGAATACTGTATGATTTTAACTTTCAAATTTGACAGGCAATTTGTTTGCAGTGTTATGATTATTTGATCCTGTTAGTTTGACAGAATAAGGATTGATAAATCTATCTCAGAAATATTATTAACAATAATGGCAGTTTTCAATGAGAATTAGATTTTGTACGATAGCATTGAATTAAGTAAATGCCAGTAGGGAGATATATACCAATGATGATTTATAAAACTGTATATAATTCATTATTGAAGTAATAACATTTTAGATGGTGTATGGAGACGCGGTGTTGGTTGGCTGTGGTAAACAGAAGTGTGGAAAGTTTTATTTCTATGTCTGCAACTTTGCACCGATGTGAGTACCCATTCCTGGTGAACTAGGCATTTAGGCACTTTTAATCCCGTACATCTGTCAGTGGCTTCGACATAACCTTTACATTGAGTTATCAGTGGTGGCTTCAGTGAAATGTTTGAATTACAACATTCGATACGTGAATTCTGGTCAGGTTTACAGTTTTTTTTATTATCTGAGTGCTCTTTCAACGATGCCGTCGGTCATATATTGTTCTTTGGGGAAAGGGATTATTCTCCTTTAACAAATAACAATCGAAACTGCAGCTTAAATTCATGGTCGAAATCTTTTCGAACAATAATTAAGTTTATTAGCCTCAACAAAATTACCGTATAGGTGTTCAACCTGATGCAATATTTTTTCTTTTGTATGTAGTTTTACGACTTCATTTAATACATGTAACATAGAACCACAAGAAATGACAGTGTTATATACATCATTTATATCATAAATGACGTCGCGTGATATAACAGAGTGATATAATTTTCGGTATACAACTAGTGATATAACAATCTACGTGACGTGATTATGAATAGCGTCAACATGACCGCGACGTTATATGTATTTAGAGCTAATGCTCGTCGCCTTGAAATTTATAATATAGATATAATATAAAAATCGTGGTCATTCAACATGGAATTTATAAACCCGCTTATTTAGATTGATAAAAAAAATCGCCAAGGCTCGTTTTTATCAGTTTTAAAAAAACTCGTTTAATAGATTCCTTATTGAATGACCACTCGTGTTATATTCTCTATGTAGTCGTCATCATTAATCAGTCTTAGGAAAGTCGCAATCAAACTTTTTAAACAATACCAAATTACGATTAAGCCTTTCTGTAATGAATATGTGTCATTAATCAGAGGCTACACCATGTTTTCTCTACAACTGTATACAATGCAGAATTTGTTCTGATCGGAAACACGATGGCCGTTCTTGTGTTTTTACTCGTCTTATGTCTAAGTGTTATCTCCAGTATTTTGAAGATGGTGTGCTGATTTTAAGGCGTAGAAAATGATTACACTTTATATCAACAACAATGATGCTTCGTGAAATGATTTAGCGTGGAAAAAATATTCTCGGTGTTAAGAGTTTCTATGCTTATCTAATACCACTTATATATATATGTACTAAGGATACCTGATGCACAGCGTGACCAACCCTATGGAGCAGGCAACATAAGTGTCGGATGTCATGGCCACTTTTCCAACAACACAAAATCTTTATGTAGTAAGTACAGTGTTAAGTACCTCATTAAAATATTGCTTTTCAAACAGATTCACTTAATTTACAGCGTAAATGTTATAACATATGGAAGCTTATTGATTTCTCCCCGTTCTACGATGAGCGACCGGACATCTTTAGCATGACTCTTTCTTTTTAATTTATCGTTTTTTCTATATTCTCTTTTTAAACTCTCTTTTCTTTAAACTCACTATTATTTAAACTTACGTTTCCAGAACATTTATTTTCTTACAGGTTTTGTCTTGCATATTTCTGCATCCTGTTCTACAATGGCTTGCATGGAATTTTAGTCCTAAATACCTTTATCGCATTAAAAGATTTTGTGATACTGTATTTTCGTCATCTACTTTTAATTCTAAACGCCTTACCATGGCGGTACATTCATGCGCTGTACTTTTCATGACGTTTTATGTTCTTTATCAAATTGTTGATGTCAGACGATACGAAAACCATTGGCACCGTCACACTGATATCATGACGATCTAAATGAAGCGCACAGCTTCATTTAGATCGACATGATGTCAGAATGAAAATATCGAAGATTATTTCTGTTTTAATTGACTCTTATTCCGTTTTATTTCTTTGTAAAGACCGAGTACCTCCAATTCAAGAATTGCTTTCAGTCAATCAACCAATCCATAGGCTGATCATTCAAGTTACATGTGAATCAAGGAATAAGGAAACCAACTTATGAATCAACCATTTAATCAATCAATCAGTCTATCAATCAATTTATACAGAATATGCTTTAACATGTGCATGATTTTGGAAAACTTTTCTTAAATCTCTTTTGCCGATGTCAATATGTTTCTCCATACTGGTCTTTTTTTCAAACTTTCACAAATAAGTATAGCGCTCAATTTGATATATAGAAAACCGTTTAAAAATCTTGTCAGTTTTTGCACTGTTAGTACGAAATTTCAAGAGTATAACCTTTATAGTTGTCGACTTTTCCTTTGCAGGTTGTATCGGGAAGTTCTGTGTTAACGGCGGTACCTTAAGCCTCAACACGTGTGAGTGTCAATGTGTACCCGGGGTACAGACCTACGACTCACATATATGTGAATGTACGTATATCTGATATATGTTTAAAAATCCTAGGGATTCTAATTCAATTATCTCGGACCTTCCTTGAAAAGATTGAGAACGAGCGACAAAAGCGTCAAAAACCATACATGTAACATATAAGACTGTGATAATTGTTTTTTTAATAACTTCATTATTTTATCAAAATCAAATGATTATTTGTCCTGGTGAAAGGAATATATATATACATTTTGAGTGTATCGTCTAAATGTATCGTTGTCATTCAAATCGTGACTTTCCAGATAAACATTATAAACCTTTTATTCCATAGCAGCGTCATTGGGCACATGTATAGAAACGGTTGTTAAACATTATACCCTCTACACCACAGAGAACTCGTTATAACGATAGTTACTGTTAATAAACATTCATATACATTCATATACAGCCGTCTACTAATAAAAAATAAAAGTAGATCTGTCCAAATATTCAACTACATGCATCAACATACACACACATTCAGACCAGTGTATAAGAGTATAAAGAGTGTATTTGCATAAAATACTTACATTTTCGATTGAAATTGACTTATGTTTTCATGTTATTGCTTTAATCATAATATGATAATTATTTCTGTGGACTGGCCAAAGGAAAATCTAAAACCCGGGACACAGAACTCGGGACCCCGATGTAGCAAATACATGCAACAATCGGTCTCCAGTGGAATTGTTCTTGTGAAATGAAAACAATTCTTTTTTATGACGTTAGTCCTTTACAAAAGTAAATGTTTGAAAATGTTACTAACTGGAACAAATGACTGATTTCACTGATTAATACAGCTTGAAATCATGTCCTGTGAATCGGTTTGTAACCAAGTCAGGGCCATAAGCCAATGCAAACACTGTTTTTAAGAAGTTTAGCTTCATAGATCTATTTCTGGTACTTTCTCATTGGTGGAAAATGTAGGTCAATACTGATCTCAAACAGTTATCGCCGAAAAAAAGCATTTGGAGTAAAGGCTTATCCATCAAATTCTACACCTCACGTTCTTAGATAATCCCATATACATAATTGGACGCTGTAAAGAAGTGCACAATATCTTCAGATTAAAGCGATAGTAATCGATTCAACAAGTTTTACCCTTTAAGTGAATATGTCAAATACATTTATGATTCAATTTTCTATTCAAGTTTGCAAGATCAATAGATTTTTCCCGATGAATGCGTTTGCTTGCTGCTCTGTCTGTAATGACAACAACCTGTAACGCATTTAACCAAACCGTTATGTCCTAAAATTTCAGGGCATGAATAACTTATTTGGCGAAAAAGCACAGCAAAGACCTGTATTAAAACGCTCCTGGAAAATTATTTCAGTTCTCTTTGTGATATTGAGTCGTTTTAGGCGCGTCACATACATTGTATGCGTTCTGCACGAAAGCTATATTGTTCATGATGTATAATTTTATCTGTTTGAGAGACATTCACTCTAAGTGAATAAATAAGAAATGTGATTTCCTTTTTGCATCGATATACTATAGAATAAGATAAGACAACACATCAATAAAACAGTGTATACCCTGATGTGAAAGTTCCTTAAAATATTCTTACTGGTAGCAAAGGAAACTAATACATAGTATATGCAAGAGGTAGAAGGGATGCTTTGAGAATAGCAACACGTTAAATTGTACCTTAGACGTCAGTTTATTTGAATCTTTGGGATAATAGCCCAGCAGATTAATTCAACATTTTGGTATAATACTTCACTTTGTGATACAAACCCCAAAAATGGCATGTATGCTCCTTTAAAGGTACTTCATTCAAAAAGCCCGTTGGCCACATCAAAATCAACATGGCGGCCTTTTTATTAAAGATGATCGCCATATCAAGCAGCAGTAAGTTGCCATATCATCGTTGAATATAGTTGCTTTTGTGATAAAAACATCAAAATTGACATGTGGACTCATTTATGCTTATTTAATCCAAAAGTCCCGCTAGCAACATGACAATCGACATGGCGGCCATTGGCCCCACAATGTATGACTTAATGTTATTAAAAAGCGTATATTTTCTGATTCAGTCATCAACATTTGCAGGTAGACTCCTTTTGAGATTATATACAATATGACTGTCAAACCCAGCTTTGTATTATAAAGCTAGTAAACGAATTGTTCACATTGTAATGCATACAGGAATGCATAATCTTCTAGACTCCTTTTATTTTTATTTTTTCAAGATTATTAATTTATGGATGGATCATGGTGAAAATACGAAACCCTTCAAATACCGAATTCGTATCACCAATCATCAACCTTAGTTCTCACCGCCCAAATGACTCTGTCGTAGAGTGACGGCTTTAGAAACGGGAGATCGGCTTTAGAAACATGCGGGCTCTGTCATCGGCCATGACGTACCAAAAGTCGTCAAAGGATGATACTAGTAGTTCACTTGTCTATGCTAGGCACAAAAATTGTAGTGCTAAGAATGGTATGCCCTGTGTTATGATTATGCTACTGTGTGTGATGCCCGTGCGTGCGCATGAGACAATGGCGCTGAAATGAGGCATCACTATAACCTGTACCTTGCGCACTGTCTCTAAATAACTGCACTTATGTTGATCGCACATTTGAAAGCCAACACACTCACTCATTTAGTCTGTATTTGTTCCTGTCGAATTGATTTAAAGCGGACAACTTAACAAAGGTAAATTCTTAGCTAGTCATGTTTCTTAAAGCAGCTCGTAACCAGCAGATACAATGTCAAGTACCAATACCATACACTTTTAATGCAAATATAGCGATGCCCTTGTGAACCACAATGATTTTTAAACTGTACATATAGACCCCATGTTAGTCTAGAGCATGTCACAGTGACATCAAAATTTGAACCACTGCACATCTCTTGCATTCGAAAAACGTCTAATAGAGTTTAACTTTAACGAAAACTGTGCGTGTCTGCATATTCTTTTTTCTCACCTGTTAATGGTTGCCATTGTGAAAACATATGAACGCCATCGTGATGGTTTCGTTACCAGTGGGTATTTTGTAAACAACATAAAACGTGTGTACAGGCTAACAGTCTTACTTGTATTAAACTGAGAAAGGTTTGTTTTCACTAGTTCTATGATGAAACTGGCATACTGTTTGGTATACATGTAGTGGTATTTTGAAAAGATGATGTATATACTTTTAATCAAAAAACCCTGAACTAGTCTTAAGGCCAGGCTATTAATGCCCGCATCACACATTGAACGTCTTTCTTCACTAGATCGATAAGAAAGTGCGACTTTCTTCTGGATATGGCGACTTTCTTTGAAAACATATTACTGGTATATTGATATTTCAATAAACACTAGGCAATTTTAATTAAACAACATAAGAGGCATCTACAAGCTAACCTTCCTGTATGTATCACAACGTAAACGATGTTTTTCTAGTTCTATGATTCAATGCTCGATAGTGCGGCTATCTTGATTGTAATAGCTGCCAAGTTGATATTTACATGGTTAAAGTTTAATTTTAATTGGACAACTAAAATGGAGTCTACATGCCAAGTTTGATGCTTGCATCATAAAATAAACGATGTTTTTTCATGACCATACGATTGATATTGCCGCCATCCTGTGATCAATGGTAGCCATTTTGATTTCCACGTGACTAGCAGGCTTTTTAGTATTAACTTAATATAAACGAGTCCTCGTGCCAATTTTTACTCTTGCATTACAAAATGACCGATGTTTTACTGTAATATGGCGACTAAGCTTGAATCAAATAGCGGCCATTTTGATTTTGACGTGGCTAACGGGCTTTTTATATTAAGCAATTTAAAAGGAGTATACATGCACATTTTGGTGCTTGAATCACGATGTGAACGATTAGTTACGACGTTAAACCGGATATTGCCGCCTTCTTGACAACAATAGCCGCCATCTTGATTTTCACGTGGATAACAGGCTTCGTTAATTAAACAAGCCTAAAAGAGTCTACATTTTGGTGCTTGCATCGGAAAGGAACGTTACTTACTGATGGATATGGCGGCCATCTTGAATAAAAAGGCCGCCATGTTGAATTTTACGCACATTCGGGCTTTCTGAATTAAGCAACCTTTAAGGAGTCTACCGTTTGGTGCTTGTATCACAAAGTGAAGTAGTTTCCCACTAATGACCTGCTTAGCTATAAGCACAGTTTCTCTTTCAGTAACGAGGTCGCCTAAAAGCAAAATAACAAATAAGATACTCCATGAGTCAACGGCGTCTAGTCACAGGCTACACATTGAATCGCGAGAATAGTTTTGAAAAAGCAATAGTTCATTTATTCTTATGTTTTATTAATTGTTAAAATATTGATATAAAGGAACTTTCACAAGCAAAATTTCAATTGTGCGCTAAAACAGATATACCGGGTACATGATTTCAGTGAACTGCACACAGAATGGTGACCACACTGACTGCAAATCTATGTCGGAATCTGACTGTAAGACTGACATCATGACACTATTCAAATGTCCATGGTTGTGCAAAATCTGCCCATGTAAGTATACAATCTCCTTGGACAAGATTTTGCAAAAACTCTTGCCCTTCATTTCTACGTCAGAGCTTACAAAGCTAATGTCACTTTTATAAGGTTGTGGTTGTCTTATTTCATTGTCAACTCTTCCGGCATCACATTAAAATTGTTGCTTTTAACTGATTTGGGATTGAATAGTTTAACAAAATAAATAACAGATAACTTTAAATAACTTTAATTTTTCCGTTGTTCTAATATTCGGGCTAACAGTTGTTGCAAAGTTGTGACCAGGCACCGCTTTCTAAGGCGGCGCCTGATCTGGAGGACTGCACTGATTTAAATGGTGATTTGAGTCGCCTTTGGTGGGTGGATAGAGGGTTAACGTACTTGAAATACCGTTCCACTAGCGGTCATTGTTGAAAACACGACGTTATAAATCAGTATCAAAGAAATTCAGGTTTTATAACGTAATTAAGTCGGAATTAATCAAACAAAATTAACCTTTTGTTTTCGATTGATTGTACCAATATTCATTAGTCAAAACTGACATCAGGACGGTAGAATTTCGACGTTATTCTAGAATATCATGTCTAGACATGCAATGACTACTTAATGACATCATAACAAACGTGTTATAAATATACTATTCATTTGATGTTATATGTTTCATGAACGTCCATAAAACACCTAGCCGTTTGACACCGACATAACTTTCTTTTGGCATTAAGTGTCACGTGATTTTTGGTGTTCACAGATGGTGGAAAGAACTACAGACAGGGCAGTGTTCGCATGCCCTGGGAGACGACTACCGAGCCCTCTACCAGCAACGTCCCTAAAGCGACTACCCAACAAAAGGGATCGGCTTCCTCGAAACATATATCAGGCCTGATGGCAACCTGCTTGTATCTAGCCAGTGTCGCATTAATGTTTATGTGATGCCTTTGTAAAACTTAATGATAGAGAACGGACATATTCAAAGATTGATAAGGTTAGAACCTGCTATAAGCTTTTTGTTGATGCCTTTGTAAAAATTAAGAAACACCGAATTGATGCATCCTTATGTAAAAGATGTTAGTGTTTGCTATCATAGTTCGGTGATGCCTATTTTAAAACATTCAATGATTAAAATCTGCTATAACATTTTATGTGTTGCAATATGAAAGCTAGTAAGATATAGAACTGATACATAAAAAGAAAGAATATGCAAGCATTTAAAGTGTAACAATGTATTACACAAACTAGTCGCAAAAAAAGACTCTGTAACATCATATCTGGTATTGTTTTCTTTGATCATTATTATATTATGAATGAACGTATGTAGACATTTCCAAAACGTTAAGTTTTGAGAAGGAACTGATTCTGGACTAGAGATTCGAACGATCATCTGTGATATCAGTAAAGCATTCGATCGGGTGTGGCACACGGGTCTAATAATGAAGCTTCTGATGTAACTTGAGATCTCTTGAACTGGTTCAAAGATAATCGTAATGAAAGTAAACAACGCGTTGTTTTTCATGGGGCTTTATAAGATTAGAAATGTTTAAAGGCTGCTGTGCCACAAGGTTAAATTCTTGGTCCCTTATTATTTTTAATTTACATTAATGATATTGTTATGGACATCGGTTCTAACATTCGTTTATTTGCTGATGATACAAGTTTATATATTATAACCGATACTCCCGTTTCTGCAGCAGTTGAAATAAATCGAGACATCTCTACAATTACAACTTGGGCTAACAAGTGGCTTGTGAAATTTAATCCACATAAGACTGAATCTCTAATCGTACCCCGTAGACTGAACCGAAAAACAGACCATCCTCCGGTATATATGAACAGTACAGTAATCACAGAAGTTGAATCACATAAACATCTTGGGGTCGTCCTATCAAATGATCTACCATGGCACAATAATATTGACTACATTTACACACAAGTAAAGCATCGGGGCGAGTTAATATAATGCATAAACCGAAATACACCTTAGACCGCACTTCCCTAGAAAATATATATAAATCATTCATTAGGCCGAATCCCGAACACGGTGATCTAATTGTCGACAATTGTAACCAAAATGAAAAACAAGTGTTGGAAGAAATACAGAACGAAGCTGCCCGAATAGTCACAGGTACAACCAAATTAGTATCAATCGAAAAAACTCTTAAAATAAGCAGAATGGGAGCGACTTGAGACAAGGCGGATAAAACAACAATTGATACTAATGTCCAAAATAATATATTATCTAACCCCTCGATATTTAACAGATATTGTCCCTAACACAGTTGGCAATAACTATCGATATACTTTAGGCAATGGAAATGATCTTCACATAATAAATTATCGAACTAACCACTTCTACAACTCTTTTCTCCCCCAGCCGTTAATATTAATATTGATCCGATTCCAAATTATTACTATCATGGCGATAGAAATCTACAAGTTCTTCACACAAGGCTTTGATCTTATTGCAGCACTCTTAACAATGACCTGTTTTCTAAAAACATAATTGACGACCCCCTGTATACGTGTGGACTATGGAAAAATGCCTCCCACTTCTTCTTCAAATGTATAAAGTACAGGGAGCAAAGGCAACAACTACTTAATTCTGTCTTAAAATGCACAGAAGCCTCTCTATCAGGGCTTCTTTATGGTGACCGATCCTTACGCCTTGTCAATAATATAAACATCGTTGAGGTAGTTCAACGCTTTATATAAAACACAAAGAGATTCAAATAAACTTCAAACCTTGAAAACGATAAACATCTTAATCCATTGCCCTATCCTGTGTGCCCCTACTGAAGAAACGTGGGTTTCTAAACCCACTTCCCATTTTGTTAAGTTCGTTATCTTATTCAAACTATATTCTATGTATTGTATCTATAAGTTTTATGTGTTTGTTTTTCTCCTTTATAAATTAAATGACATATGAATTCATTGTTAGCTTAAAACACACCACCTAAAAATGTACTATTATACGCAGTTATCTGGAGAGAAGCTCGATAAGCAGATTGCTTTCGTTTCAATCCATTTCATTGCATATCATGTGCATATTTCATGTTGTAAGAAATTGAAAAACAAAATATGTTTAAACCAAAACATCCAGTTACATATGAGATAACGAGTTACTCGGCGCTCCAATCGGAACTAAGCTATGTGTCTTTTAATTTGTGATTTAGCGAAAAATACATTTATGTGTAAAACAGACATTCGTTAACCCATTCCTTCATAGGAGCCGCCTCTGTAACTGATGGTTATTGCAAACATTGTAGAAAATGGAACATTTACTCGTTAAGAGGAATGGTGATTCCAATTCGTTATTCCTTTGCTTAGACTTTTTTTCATCAGATTATTTCCTTGTGAATAAGTTCTAATAATAAGTGTAGAAGAAAGGGATCACTGCTTGCTAAAAGTCGAGAAGCAACGCGTAATGACATTATTCACTCCAAGTGTATTTAGTACTTGTAGCAATCACAAATCTATACATCTGGATTGGCTTTCATCAAAAGTCTCAAGGCCATTAAAACAAATGTCTTTCTATTCTTTATGTGCTTTCGTTGTAAATGAATCTAAAATAAACTGTAAATTGTTAAACAGATTAACGTTTATGCGAACGACATTTTCAGCATTGTGTTTAGTAGTAACCATTATCTAAATACGCCTTTAAAGAAGATGACACTTGAACACATTGTGGGAAATGGAGCATTTACTCGTTTCGAGCCAATGCTTCATTTCCTACAATGTTTTCACACAAATGTCATTTTCTTGTTGGTGACATTATCGTGCTTTTCATCAGAAGTCTACTTGTGTTAAAATCTTAAATAGCATACGTGGTAATGGTTTAAAGCAGTTTATGCATAAGATGGAACTGTTTATGGCTGCAACGATTATGTTATCCCTGTTTCGATTTTCGATGGTCATAACTGCTTATGTAACATGTAAATAAACATATTATTTGAAAACACCTTTCATATTTAATATTTTTGAATAAAATAATTTCCAAATAAACGGCATGGTTTCTTATTTACTTAGCTTCCCGAGAGTCAGTCACAAATGGCATACGCCTTATTCCAGTAGACCATAATGCATTGCGGTTATGACGAATTCCGGGTTTAGGGCTCCAGATAACGTGCGTATTTAAAATGCTGATATTCCAATTTCTTCACCAAACCCTATGGAGTGACCTCTCATTAGAATCGTATTGAAAAGACGATTCAATCGAGTGGTCATTCCATAGGGTGTGGTGAAGAAACTGTTGTTGACATACACCAAAGTAAACCGGAACTCACTATGCCGCAAAGCTACTGGAAAGTCGAGTATATATGAATATTTTTTCTTATTTGTATGAACACATTTATAAAGAAATGTATAAACATTATCATCCTAGCAGAATTTTTTCGTGTTCAGTATTTTTCTGATTCAATTTACTCATGGCAACCTTAACCCCTTCACTGCTTACCCCCAAACCATAGTGACTGTCATAATGCAAATAGATTAGATCCGGATGAGGCACCAAGTTACTCGGCGGCTCATCCGGATCCAAGCTGTTTGATATTTTTGCCAAATGTAAAGGTAATCTGTGAAATATAAAAATCTTGCGCATACGCATATTTGCTTCCGGCAGTGAAGGGGTTTAAGCGTTATTGTCTACATCTACAAAATACCTCCGATATGCTGAGCTATACGTCCTAGGTTGATTTCATTCAATGATGCATCTGTAATGAGGTCTATTGTGGGGCTCCACACGGGGAGCTATTGGGTACCTTCTGTTTTGGTTACGATGGAAATGAAGGAAAGTCGTGAATAAAACATGACAACAATAGAATACATGTGCAGTCAAACATCTGTTAAGCGGCCACTCCAAAAATGAGGCATTAACGGTCTTCAAATCAGATGGTCGCTTAATGCAGAATACAAGTAATGCAGAAAGCTCTTGAACGTTCTTTCTGTATTACTTCCATTCTGCATTAAGCAACCACCTGTTATTAAAAATCGATATGATACCTCATTTGATGGCCATTATAGACAGGTTTGACTGTAATTGTTATTTTGTTGTGAGATCGATTTGTATTTCATCCAGTGAACATCCGACTGAAACTATTATCGTCGGATGTGCATCCGATGAAATACATTTCGATATTACACGAATGTAACCCATTTTCTCTATTTCGTCATTAATAATCAGTTGCAGTGTTATATTACACATACGAGTCGTGAAAATACACTCTATGACAACTTTATATCTGATATAGGTTTCTTAGATCAATTACATAATACTATGAAATAACGTGTAAAGACATTAACCCCTTTCACTGTTTATTCCGAACTGTAGTGCCATATGCAAATAACTTAGATCCGAATGAGACGCCGAGTAACTCGGCGTCTCATCCGGATCTAAGCTATTTGACACTTGACCAATTTATTTTGCCAAAACATAAGTGAATCTGTGGGTCTAAAAATGATGTAGACGAAATATTGTGCATGCGCAAAGCTGCCGCGGCAGTGAAAGAGTTATAAAGAAAATAAGAGATAAGCTACAGATGCGATACCGGCGCTCTTACAGGAACCTAACTATTAGTCACTTACAGTCGAACCTCGATTATTCGAACTGGGATAACTCGAATTTCTAATTTGTCAAACTTTTAAGCTGAATTAAAATTACGTTTGTGTTGCTTTTTGTACCCATATCATTGTTGTGTGGACTGTAATTTTTCTCCACCGACACGCCTTTTAGCGCCTCTGTAACTGATGGTTATTGAACGAGCAAATGTTCAATTTCCTCCAACGGTGTCAATAAAAAATCAAAAATGGCATTTTGTTTTGCCTAGTTTTTCATATTTTTCATCAGATTATTTCTTTGTGGATGGTAAACAAATCTCTTATGGAGTAAAGGGTTCATCGCTTGCTAAAATTCGCGGGTTGACAAATACTGGCAATATTCAATCACAGTCAATGCTGTACTCATAGAAAACACAAATTTGTAAACATAGTTATGCATAATAGGTCAGGATATGGATAACTCCGCTGCTAAACGTGAAGTTTGCTACGATATTGTCTTGTTTCTTTTTCAACCTTCGTCCGATTTCCATACCAGTTTGTGAAACTATTTTAAGAGAGTCATACAGCTTAGATCCGGATCAAACGCCGAGTTGTTCAAACTGGTTGCCATAAGCATCTCAGTCGAGATTAGCGGTCTAACGCTTTACTAAACAGATGCAGTCGAACTTCGATGGGTCGAGAACGGTTGGCTCGAACCCCCGTTTAGCTCGAACTGAAACCAAAGTCCCGAGAGACAAATTTGAAATCCAAATAGCCAGCAGTATGGCTCCAGATCAGACGCCGAGTTCCTCGGCGTCTGATCTAGAGCCATGCTGCTTGCTATTTAGACCAATGTGCTTTATTAAACACGTGATATAAGGTTTTTCATAACTTTATCAACAAAATATTATCATATGCACTAGGTCTTGAAACATCGTTAAGCTCGAACATCGGTTAAGTCGAGCTAATTTCGAGCGTCCCGATGAGCTCGACCCAACGAAGTTTGACTGTACGTCTTTTGATGCCTCTGTTGCAGAATACCAATGCTTCATCGTTCACAATATTCTCAAAATAATTAAAATTGACCTTGTTCTTGAATAATCGTCCTTTTTCAACAGATTATTTCATTGTAAATGAGACTAAAAGTGGCATATGGAGTAAAGGGTTAACCTTTTCACTGCCTATCCCGAACCATGGTGTCATATGCACACAGCTTAGATGAGTCACTCGGCGTCTCATCCGGATCCAAGCTGTTTGACACTCGGCCAATACTTTTGCTAAAAATCAAGTTAATCTGTGAAGTTTGAAAATGAATCAGACCAAATGTTGCGCCTGCGCAGAATTGTTTCCGGCAGTGAAGGTGTCAATGATTTTAGACAATGATAGTACATGTACAGGCAAACATGGAATGCATCATCTGGATCAATCTCTTCTCTATCCTTCATTCCTGTGTAATGAACGCTATTCTTTACCGTTTAACACGGTCGGTGCCAAATTAAAGCATGGCGGCTGTGACAAGTTTCAGTAAAATATTTTAGTATGATGAATCTCAGAGACGATTTAATATGTTTTGTACATTCCGAAACTGCTAACACGGAATTAAACTTCGTTGCAAAATAGTGAAGTCCCAGATCAGACGCCGCCTTACAAGGACTGCACATTTTTCAACGGCGCATTTAGGCGATTACGGCGGTGAAACGAACGAAATGCATGGCATATGCAAAATGACAACTTTATGTCCGATGTTTGTATTTTGAATGTCAAACAGTTGGAGCAAGATTCGGACCTGAGGTCTTTTAAAATTTTAAAATGAACTCCGTGCTCAAAACTTAGTTTTAAATTCAGAGTTTATTTCTTACACCGTGCGCTTAAACTAACTTTAATGACCAGATTTGGATACATTTCAGCAATATAATTAACTTTACTTTCACAATTATTGCGTACTGAAGTGACTGAAAAAGGTTCAAATTTTGAGTCTTGAGCACGGTGTTCATTTCAAAGTTGTAAAACCTCGGGAACTTGGCCCGGCGTTCACTAAACGCCCCAAGCTAAGGTCGTGATCAAACCCAAAGCTTCAAATTCAGATATCGACTTAATTTTATAGCCAATGAACTTATGAATGCCATGGAAAAATGGTTATGTTCATTGGCAGACACATTGTTAGTGCAATGGCAATGCAATGCAATTGAGAAATCTGTTGTTGAACTTTTGAGACTGAGCAAGATCTCATCATGAAACATTTAATGAAAACCAGGCCAGATGCTTTGTTTTGCTTCATACTGTTATCATCGGTTATCAATGCTAAGTGACGAGATTGAAAGTTTGTGACAAAAAAAGCATTCCTCCCATAATAGCACCATGTAATGCAATGT
>JAULCE010211078.1:0-29289 GCA_032359355.1 Macoma nasuta | reverse complement strand
GGACTCATCAATAATAACAGCATCCGGTTAAAAGAAAAAATATATAATCGAAACAAATTTGCCAACATTGAATTGATTTGAAAACATTGTGAAAAATGGAACATTTGCTCATGATGAGCAAATGTTCAATTATTCACAATGTTATCAAAGGTCACCTGCTATAGGGAGTTACTGGTTATTCCTTAACAAGCTTTATACTCATATGAGACTCGGCCTACTGTAAATATAATAAAAATTAAATAGATGTCTACATTGGCATACGGAATCAGATGGAAACATGAAAGGCAACTCACATAAAACAAACTGTGTATACCCTAGTCAGACAGTCCCTTCGTGGCCTGTCTAATCTGAATATTGCAAAGAATCAGTATACGCCATTGTCATGAGCCGGACTAAATCAATTGTATTTCACCAGTGTCCGTCAAACGTGACTTAAAAGTGTAAGTATACAAACGGCACTTTAATGTTAACCCTTTCACCACCATAGGCAACTAAGATCACCATTGTGAAGTTAGTGAAGTCCCAGATCAGACAATACCTTAGAAGGCGGCTTCAGATCAGGGACTTCATTTCTTTTGCAACAACATTTAGTCCGAATATTAGGGTTTTCGGTAAAGCAAATTTCTTATTTGAGTATGTTTAAAGTTCGTTTAACTTTTTGTTTAAAAAACAATTACAGTCGACAGTTTTGCAGTTGGCACCGAAATGGTTTATTAAAACTCGTGGAAGCTATGGTAGGTTCTGTAGTGTATGAAGTCGGGCTATTATTAAAGCAGGGACGATCAAGGTGTAAAACGATGCTGCAACACATACAGTGTTTCTGAACTACATTCAAATACCGTTTCCTCGAACGCGGTTAGCTCGAACTTCCCTTTAGCTCGAACTGAAACAAAAGTCCCGGGGATACAAAATAGAATTCCAAATTGCAAGCAGTATGGCTCCAGATCAGACGCCGATGCTGCTTGTAATTTTGACTACAATGCTTTATTTAACACATGATATAAGGTATTTCATAACTTTATTAAGAAAATAGTTTCATAATGTTCTACGTCTTGAAAGATACTTTAGTTCGAACTTCGGTTAAGTCAAGGTTAATTTCGAGGGTCCCAATGAGTTCGAGCTATCGAGGTTCGATTGTAGTTACTTTTCTGGAACACAACACGAAATGCATATAAGCTCAATATATGTTTCCATGTTCTTCGAAAACGTTCTGGGTTGAGTTTCAAACAGTACATGCCCATATCAGCTTTCGTTTTAAAATTAAGCGTCTCCGTTTAAGGGTTCAGGGTCTTATGAAAATAAACAAATTATTTTCTCGATCATTTAAACTTTGGAGATCTCCATAAAGCACTTAATTTTAAAGCGTAGACGCTTAATCCAAAAACGAAAGCTGATACGGGCCTTTACTGATTGTATTGCATCCCTGTCTGTGTTGTTTAATATGACGTCTAGCTCTGACCAGAATCCATATTGGAAACGCGGCGACTGATCTGGGTCAATACGTTTTATACATCCATGAGACCCGTTTTTCGAAAATGATGCCATATATAAAGTTCCATGCTTTATGCTGCACATATATTTTTTCTTAATACTTGGTATATTGGCGACACCGTGCACAGGTTGGACAAAAAGGCAATTGTTAACAGGTTATATTTTGGAAATCTTACACAGATAACATATTTGCTATCATTCGCAGGTCAAACATTGGCAAAGTTTCTACGTCGCAAATTGGTAATGATATACTCTCACAAATAATTTGCTCAATGGCAACCATACACCTTTTCTAAAATAACAATCATATAAAGGTCATATATTGGCAATTATACATAAGTCATAAATTTGACAATCATATAGATACACAATTTGCAACAATATACAGGTTACATAATGATAATCAACCATAGGTCACAAATTGGCAGTCAAGAATAGGTAACAAATTTGCACTATTATTCTGTTCAAATATTGCCAATATTGCCTATACCAGTCATATATTGGAAAATATTCATAGGTCAAAACATTTATGTAATATACTGTTCATATTTTGGCATATGTACATCGGTCACAAATTTACATTCAACCACAGACCACATAATTGTAATCATATAAAGGTTACATAATGGCAGTCATACATAGGTACAGAATTTACAAAATTATAGACAATAATTGGCAATCATATACAGCTACTATTATGATAATCAATCACCGGTCACACATTGGCAATTATGCATAATCACAGATTGACAATATATTGACGGTCAAAGAATGCAATCAATCAAACGTCGCATATTGGCAATCAAATGAACGTTACTGCATATTGACAATCAAACATACGTCACATATTGACAATCAAACAGATATCACATATTGGCAATCAAACAGACATCACATATTGACAATCAAACAGACATCACATATTGGCAATCAAAACACTCGCCACATATTGGCAAGCTAACGCACGGTACATATTAGCAGTGTGTATAGATCACATTAGTAATCAGACACATATCATCTATCAGCCATATGTTGGTAATCATTCACTTCAAACAAAATGACAATCATACAATCGGCATGTATTATCAGACACATTTAGTGGGATTCCGAAACTTGGACGGTGACATTGCTAAATTAAAAAATTGAACATGTAGGACCTCTAGTGACACGTTTACGGTTTAAAAATGACATACAGCATAAATCAAACGTAAGCGAATAGAGACATATCGAATAGTAACTGTACATATTATATCGAATTTAGTCAAAGAATGTCTAGAAGTTCGGGTATTTCTTTAAGACATATTAAGAAAAATTACCCAAGGACATCAATCGTCTTCATTAAAATATCGTTAATACTATCAGTTTACTATTCCCATTTCTTGTTTGTCTTCGGCCAATTCACAAAGCTGGGTTAATGACAAAGCTATTAGCCATTACTAACAACTAGAACAAAACGTAATTAGTATAGTGTTACATATTTTTTCGACGTGTGTATTTGATGCGGTGTTGTCATGTATATCATGATTTAATTAATGGCCCAATAGTGTGTTGGCTAACCCCATCGCAATTGATCAGTTCAGAGATACAATCAAGTGTCATGCCCTTGCTATTGTCTTAAGCCAAATACCATGCGGTCCTTTTGTGGTAGAATGAGTAATTAGTAGCTAATTAGCTGTCGGCAATAATGCAAAGTCACCTAAAAGGCGTTGATATAGCTGACGAGTGATTTACGATATGTCATGTTCGGGTGGTCTTTATGAATGCATTGGTGAACTTGGGGACTAATGATACCTCTTATCTACCATTCTCTGTTTTAAAAGATCATATCATAAAACTGAGTTTCGTCATGTGCACACCGGTAATATGTCGCCATTACCTAGCTAAATTGCCCGTTCTATCAAAAATAAACCACGTTATTAATGTTTCTGCGATATACATGTAATACTTACCATCAAGCACGTAAACGAATATAACATGGTTTGGTTAGAAAATTAACTGGGCGGTTCCCTAGGTGTTGTATTCACTGTGGCATTTGTTTGAAATGATAAGGAATGGTCTCGTGTATCTTTACACAGGCTACACCTGTGGCATTCTTAACCCCTTCACTGCCAGGCAGGTTGTGCACATGCGCAATAATGTCTACTTCCGTTTTATACTACACATTCCCGCGACCTTTGGTAAAACCATGGGCCGAGTGTCAACTGTTTGGATCCGAATGAGACACCGAGTGACTCGGCGTCTCATTCGGATCAAAGCTGTTTGCATATGTTACTACACTCGGGGTAGGGCAGTGAACGGGTTAAGGTGCGCTCGTTCAACGACGAGCTCGATTAAAAAAGCTTAAAGAGTATTTTGCCAAAATGTCACTTACAGCTTTTTTAGTTTTAAACAGTACCTTTGAAATGCCAAACGTCCTTTCGAATAGCAATTCTACTTTGGGACTATTTTTGATTGATACAAATGCCAAGGGATAAACTATGAATATGGAGGGCGAAACTAGATTCCCCTGATGATTACGACAACTTCCACTAAACACTATTTTTTACTTTGTAGTGATGATGCAAACCAACAACAATTAAATAGCATGTTAATCTGAATATTCTTATTTAAAAGAAATCATTATGTATTATAAACCCATACTCAATGGGCTCTCTCTGTTGAGCTTCTATTTCATTTTAAATCCGCTATCGAATTATGAACCATTTTACCGCCATAGACGAGATTAAAATCGACCTTGCTAAACGTGAAGTCCCAAATCAGACGCCACCTTAGAAGGTAATATCAATTTTACTTCTGCAATGTCAATTTTAGCAAATACTGAATATGAAATGTGTACGTTTGTAATGTTTTATGCAATAATATCACATATTTACGTTAAGAATCGATACTATATATATAATACATTTACCTATTGCATCGATTTTGTTTAAATACCATTTTTTATGTCAGAATAAGCAGAATATTATACAGACATACAGCAATTTCATTTTGCTTAAATTGCCGAAACTTGGTTTTCCTTTTTATTCCTTGAAGAGGAAAGATGAAATTGCAAACGATCTACTTGGTATCATATTGCCTGTCAAATATGAGTATTTCAAGTTGATGGCATGCTTAAGATTATGTCCTTGATAATTCTAACCCTTTCCGAAAATAGGCGCCGTGAAAAGTGTTCTTTTCAAATGTCATCTCGTGCCACTATTTATTGGTCTAATAAGATCAAGTTATCATTAACGTGTTTATGGGGTAACAAGAGTGAAGATTATCCGCAATAAAACCTTCATAATGACGCTTTTAATTGCAATTTCTTTACACTAATACGCAACCTATTATAAAGGAAACATACTGCATATTTTTGTGGCAGCAATTTGAAATGCGATGTTCAACTCGACAAGCAACGATCCGTCCAACAAACGCTACGTTTAGGAAACGATTTCTCCTCAGACGTCTATAAAACGTCTTTTCTGTTGTTGTCTTTGAATTTATTTACGTGCCAAAAATATATTCCACCCCAGATCCGTAGATTAATAAAGTTTTTCAAATAGACATAAGGTTATGAGACGATATCAAATAACCAAATGCTCAAAGTCCCAGTTTAATATAAAAACCACAATACGTTGACCTATGCAATAGAAAGTATTTAATAAATACACATGTACCTTTGTGCATACTATTGACGGATTAGCAGCCAAAAGATGACCTATGCAAACAGCGGAGCATGATCTGAGGTCCAAGCTGGGTTTTTTATGCAGACCCCATTTCTGAATAAACAAAAAGGTGATGTTTCCTCATAATTTAAAAGAAACAAATTTATCGTACCAAGGCACGTAGTGGGCTTGGATTTAATGTTTAACGAAATGTCAATATCAAAGCATCAACTATATGTTAAAAATTTGTATTGTACCGCGCTTATCCTTTTCTTTTTGTATCAACAAAGTGTAGTTGTGTGTAAAAAAATCCGTTTAATCAAATAGTAGTACTTGGTTGCCTGAATCAAATAGTGTTACTTGTTTGCCTGAATCTGCTACAGAGGTGCCAACAGGTCTTATATGGAGTAAGGGATTTATAAGATTTCGTTCTGGCTTATGTTTTCTCAATAATTTAGACTTGAACTGATTCGCTTAAAACTTATATTTCTTTACAATGGAACTGGAGACTCAGTTTTCACGTGCACAAATTTAGACCCAGATCAAACTGTTTGAGGAGCAGTCTTATCTAGGTCAACACATTTTGGTAGGGCATAAGTTTAATTAGATAATGAAATACCAAATTACATTATTCAGGATGGCCATACCACGTGGTTTCTGACGTCAATATGTTATAATGACACGTAAACAAACGATTTTTTAAGTGCCGTAATTATCTTATTTCAAACTCGAGGTTGATGACATATACCCCTGTCGAAGAAAAAAGTTAATTTAAATGCATATACCTTAAACTTTTTGCCACCACTGCAGTTTTTTTTCCGAAAACGTGAACACTATTAAATGAAATTGCTTACCGTAGTAACATGGCGATCAGCAAACATTTTGCATAGTTTCCACGTTTTCGGGAAAAAAAACTTCAAACTTTTTAAGGTATATGCATATCTACACACGTTCTCCTTCGTATGTCATCAAAATCGAGTGTGCAATAAAATACTTATCGTACTTGCAAACATGGAATCGATCTTTGTTTTCCTCCAAAACTGCTTGACGTTGTAACAAAAGTGACGTTAGAAACCACGTGGTATGGCCACCCTGTTATTGGATATTCTGGACAGTTCGGACGTAGAGACAGAAAGTTTAACTAATTAAAACTAAATATAACTTAATACTGGCAGAAGACCAGTGGCGCCCATTTCTCGAACGTTGTGTATGTTATATGCTTTGTGAAAAACAGGATTTGCATATAATTTAGAATGTGCAAGTAGAAAAAAGCAGTCTTAAACTTGTTTGAACTATGCGCATATGTAGCTCGTTACCCGTGGACACATGTGTGTATGAAAATTTGCAAGTTACAAAATGACACTATTTCGCCCACCCAGAAACCAAACTAACATAGAGAAAACCGTTAGCTCCTTTCTTAAACAACGTACAAGAATTAATACGTACACTTTATGGAGCCTTTTTTCTTGTAAAATAGCACAACACTATTATGTTGTCAAACACATTATATTAACCCTTTACTCCATGAGCTACATTTTGCCTTATTCACAAGGAAATGATCTGTTGGAAAGGATAAATATCCCTGGCAAAGGGAAGATCAAGTCTTTGTTATGTTAAACGCAATGAACAATTCAATGTTGAAGGGTTTTGGAAACAAATTAAAGAAATCTCTAAATTTGTTTCAAAGGTCACCTGAAACAGAATACAAAATGCGTTTCTTAGGATAAAGGGTTAGATAACCTACTACTATGAATTGTTGATACACAGGTATGTATTTCAAAGAGAACAACGCTTTGTTTTAGCTTGTTGCAAATCATGATTTCTATTGTTCTTAAACAAAACTCTTGCATAACGTAAACTTAATTAATGCAATTAAAATAACAAAGACACATTCCTAGATATCAACATCTGAAGGCGTTTCTCTGAAGTACGGGAAAGTGAGATATTAGAACCCTTTACAAAGGCAAATGACACAGCAAATGCAAAATTAGAACGTGCCAATCGGTATCCTACAAACCACATTATGATATCAAACGTGCATTAAGAGAGCCACCTGGTGTAAACGATATACTTAATGCGGTAGTTTCACTGAAATGTTTTTGTCTAAATGACATCTGTTGTTGCTAATGCGTAAAACACAACCCCCTTTAAATATTGTCATTCCCTTTTGGGAAACAAGCTCCAAAATGGGGAAAATGATATATTTACACCGCATTGCTTTACCGGCAATAAATTCTTAAGTAGACAAAAGCCGAATGTTACACATAAAGGTTCTTGTTAGCGCATTTGACATCTGTTAAGCAGGCAGGTAGACTTTCATTGCGTGAAAACCGAGACAGCCTCTTGCTGTCATATTTCTAAACAAACCGCCTGTTTAAATTGATGAATGCCATTTCAGTCCGGTATCCCTTGATTATATCGTGTTAGAGCAAAATTAACCGCCCTGGTGTTTATAACAATAAGTGTTTTGATCCACGACAATCCATGTGGAATTAAATACGCCATGGTGTACACATACCAGTGTGTCAACGAATAAAATTCTGTTACGCAGTCTCTTGTTTTTGTGTTATTTGACCAATCAAAAAGTTGACACAAATACCTGTTTCAAAAGGAAAACCAACATACACATTTGATTGACATGCCTGCTATACAGGTTGATTTAAGAGTTTCTTACGTCATGCTATAAAATGTAATTGTTGTATAGAAATTTGCCAGGGATACATTAAGCGGGTAGTTTAGAAGCAGGTGAACGTACTAAATATCTGTATAACTTAAAATAAAATGATACTTAAAGGATTAATAAATAATGATTCCAAATATTGACTGCAACAGCGGATTATTCAGCGAGTTCGGTGGTGTTTCAAAATTAGAAGGTCACAGAAAAATGTCTTTGGTTGGGAATGAATTTCTACATAATACTGACTCAGCATTTGTGAGTGTTAAGACGCCTGGCAAGGATTCGGAATATGTTTTGCGCGATGGCTTTTCATCGCCACAGATTCATCGGGATAGTGACTTTTGCGGCCAGTGTTTTGAGTCATCTACGGGAAATGCCGCGCAAGATAATTTGTTAAACAGTATGAGGTCATACGACATATCGTCGGCCAATATAGGCAGCATGAATAACATAAGTACGAGAAACCTGATTCGATCGTCAGGCCTGTCTTCCCACCCATGGCCTTTGATAGATCCAGCTTCTCACATGTCCTCCATACAGACACATGACTTACGATCTCATTCAAATCTGGGAAATTATGGACTAAAGTTTCACAACAGTCTCATTCAATTAGACAATTTATCAAATATACAGAATATTTCAAGTATCGCCAATAATTACACCCCGTTTTCAAGTCTTTACTCGACAGTAGGGCAAGGACATTACGGGAACCAAGTGGTGCCATCTAGGGTTGACCACGGGGTATCTGGTCCCGCCTATACTTGGACAGCGGCGCGGGGTACGGGGTTTTTAACCTCTAGGTGTTCAGGTAAGCCAATTGCCCTACAATTAATGTTTTATTTGTGTTAAAGACGTCCACAAGTGTGAGATCTACTTTCACATATTACAATCCTGAAGCAATTATTTTCGTTTGTTATATGTAAACACAATTTATTACACTGCTGTTGATGTTGGAAATCACTTTTTATCTCTGATGTGACACATTAATTTTATTCATGGATTTAAGATAATTTTGTTTGTAAACTTCTCATGTAGTTGATGTAAATGATGCCACCTTTACAGAAATTAAGATATCTCTAGACTTATATAATCTATCCGTTTTACAAATATTAATTTACAATATTCACACAATATACCAAATTGTTAATACACGATACGCACCATCAACATCAAATTGCATTAATTAGCTTGACATGGATAAGTTTCTCCTTAGCACTTTCACCGCCAAAAGCGACTCAAATCGACACGGCAAAAGTGCAGTGGTAGATCAGACGCCGCCTTAGAAGACAGCGTCTAATCAGGGACTACACTCATTTTGCAACAAAAGTTAGTCGGGGATAATAAGATTTTCGGAATAAAATAAAGTTGTTTTAATCATTTATGTTACTTATTTCGTTAAAGTATTATATCCAAAACAAGCAACAACCTACAATTTTTAATTTGGCGTGCAACGGGTTAATAATTAACCATGTACTTAGGACTCTATATACGTTTTTCATCGCAAATTTCTCTGAATAGGTATATTATGTCTAAGATATATCAAACTAAATAGTTTATGATGTAGTTGGTTTTGGACAGCGGGAGAGAGGGAAAGTTATTACTGTACCTAATTTTCTGTAGCATTTTCATTCACACTGTTTGCAATAAAACCAACGAACAGCATTATGATTTTTTGGGGGAAAAACAGAAGTCACATATATTAGCAAACCGTTAACAGTCATACAGACCTACATAACAAGAAAACCAACCCCCTTTTACATGTCATTCAATCTGAGATTTAATACTGGCGTTTGTTGACGAATATATTGCGTGCGAGTCCGTGGCACAGGAAGTGTTGTTGGTATTATGTATCGCCGCATCTGCCAACGTCGCATACATTTCACATGTTCATTAGCCCTTTCACCGCCAAAGGTGACTCAAGCCGATAAAGCAAAAACGTGAAGCCCAAGTTCAGACGCAGCCTAAAAAGGCGGCGTCCGACCAGGGACTTCACTTTTTGGCAACACATTTTAGTCGGAATATTAGAGTTTCGGAAAAGCTAGCGTTTCTTTAATTAGTTCTGTTATTTATTTCGTTAAACAATTTGATCCAAAGCCAGTCACAGTCGGGCGGTGAAAGGGTAATGCATATGGATGATGATCGAGTAAAAATTGATCCCGAGTCAATTTCGCTGAAAAATTGCACTGTTATTTATGAGCGGTGCTGTAAAAATACCAATCTTCACCCTTCTACTCAATATACTAATTTTAAACTTTTTGACAATGAAAGTTTATAATGAATATTAATTTCATCTAGGAGAAAGGAAATGCTAATTTTGAATGATTTTGACAAAATTGTGGAAAATTGAGAATTTGCTGGTTATCAGAAAATGCTCCATTCCCACAATGATTTCCATGATAATCTGCTACAGAGGCGTCAAAGGCGAATTTATACAGAAAAGAGTCGATACACTTCCATTAGGATAGTCATTGTTTGCAAATCAACAGATCAGTATTTAGTTCATAAATGACGTCGCCTGCGTGATATACCAGAGTGATACAATTTTCGGTATATAACCAGCGATATAACAATGTACGTGACATCATAATTAATAGCGTTAAAATGACCGCACTATATAGCGACGTTATATGTATTTAGCTCTTTAAATCACCGTATCGGAATTTATCATATAAATAGAATATAACTTTCGTGGTCATTTAATATGGAATTTATTGAAATCGTTTACTTAAATTAATAAAAACTCGCCAATGCTCGTTTTTATCAATTTTAGAAAAACTCGTTTAATAAATTCCATATTGAATGATTAATATCCTCTCTATATACTGTTCTCTACCTCTCCAAATAGACGAGGACCTGAAAAGATGCAATTATTCCAACGGTGAGACTAAAATAGGTCAACGCTATTTGAAATGTCTAAAGATTTGAAATTACACAGTGGCGCTAATACATGGTGAATAATTAGATGTTATAATTTTTATGATCTAGCATTAATTGAAAGTATCCATAAGTAATACTTTCATCTAAATGCGATGCTTATTTGCTCATTTAAATACTGACATTTCAAAAATAAATTAATTGATTTGAATACTTTCAATGGATAATTCTATTGTAAATAGTAATGCTCTGAGACTGTTTTAATTGTTGTTTGCATTTTGTAATTGGTATAATATTATATATATATATGTACACTCTTCAGATATGGAGGTAATAAAGATATATATAAGCAAATGAAATTAATAAGAAAACACTTACAGTATAATCAGTTGCCAGTATGACCGTCCATAAATGTACATACTTGACATGTTGAATGGGTATTTTAGAAATATTTGTCTCAATATCTATTCAATATTTTTTTGCAGAAAAATGTATTGTTTACATATCGAAATTAAAAACTGAAAATCCGTTTCGTGCTTTAATAAATGAACAGTGTAGATAATTTTATATGACTTTTCGACTTTCAACAAAAAACACGGACACAATAATGGTTAATGCGTTTTGAAATGGAAATAATTTACAATTTATGAGCAATAATACATGAAATATGAAGTATTCATTTTCATTGCTGTCACGTTTGAGTTATATTTTCTAAGATTGCTCAAAGTATTAAATGATTCGTTACGAAAACAATTTGAACAAACCGATAATTCTTATGAATTGCGTTTTATACAGTATGCATATTTCTGAAAGAATTTGAACACCACAATTATTTATTGTATATTTTTAAAAAATGTATTTAAATGGGTTTACTATACAACAAGGTGTTCGGAAGTAAAACAGAAAGGCCCTGATCAGACTGTTTTAGGAGGCGTCTGATTAGGGTAAAAAAAATGCACATGAACTGCTGACTATAAACTTCGAGTAAAAACGGTACTCAAAGCACTCCATAACTACACTACATCTATTCAAAACGATTTCGTTTTGTCCATTAACCCCTTCTTCCACACAAGCGCCTTTTAGCGACTCGGTAACTGATGACTTTTGAGGAAATTGTAATTATTGAAACGTATGCAAATTCTCGATTTCCTACAATATTTTCAATACGATTCAAAAATGGCATTTTTCGTTTGCTTAGATTGTCATATTTTTCATCATACTCTTTCCTTGTGGCTTAATCTAACAATAAATTGTGGAAGAAAGGGTTAATGTATATGTTGCCGACTCAGAATAGAAGCAGTTTGAACTACACATCCTATTTATAGACTCATTCAGAATGAATGAATATGATGACTAGGAACTTATCTAGGAGACAGAAAACTAGACAGTAAGGTCTTGCCGAACACACCACATAAAAAACAACCAGCCCACCCAGATAGCAAACAGCCTTTCGTCCACACACGCGCGCGAGCACTTGCACACACACACACACACACATACATAAACCCACACACCAACAAGCAAGAACAAACAGGAGAGAACGTATGTTAAAGCACGATATAATGCCAACCCAAAGCTATGCAGAGACTCCGAAAAAAATAATTAAATCGCCGTATTTTCCAAATAGAAACGAAACTTAAATGATATTGTAACCCAAAGAATAACCCTGTGTTCCCAAAGCAAACACAAATGAGTAATTTGAATGAATTTCAACACAGACACCAGTATATTGTCGAAGCAAGCTTAGTTTGTGAAAAATGACGTCACAAAATAATAGCAAGACGCGAAATTTTCTAATGGTAAAGGTCTACTAAATCTGATGGTTAAGGTCTACTAATTTCACATGTAGATATTTAATAAGTAACTTAAAAAAGAAAAAAGAATTATCTATTATGCAAATAAGATTCGATGTGATTATAACAAATAACTTACTGTTTAGATTATACTATGTTGTGAATTTACTATTTGTATGTATAAATTTGTATTTGTGTTTGAGCTGGAGGCCTCCATCACAATAAACATTTGAGTTTGAGTTTGAGTAAAACGTGTAACACATACTTATTTCAGACACAGGACTGTTTATGCCACCATATAGAAAGCCAAAGCGGATTCGGACTGCGTTTTCACCGACACAGCTTTTGCGATTAGAACACGCATTTGAGAAGAACCACTACGTAGTAGGGCAAGAGAGAAAGGAACTGTCAGCGTCATTGAGTCTTTCTGAAACACAGGTATCTCATTACCATTGTTATACTTTATGGTGAGATCTAAGAGCAGTGTTCTATTAAGGTTTGGGTTGTTTGGAAATGACTTATGTTTTGATTATAAACTCTGCAAACAGATTGGGGCTTCACTATTGGTATTGCTGTAACGGTCGCATGTTATTTTTCAGATAATCTGAAGCTAACTGACCGCTGTAATCAAATGAAAAGTAACATGTGTTATCATGCAATATCCTCTCGTCTACTGATTTGTAAATCAACTGGACCTGATTTAAGTCGATATCACATTTTTATACAGAAAATTGTTTTAACCTTCAATTTTATAATCTTCGGTATTCTTCTAATGCTAAAATGACAGATACGTGTGTCTATTATAAACATTATTTTATTAACTGTTGTACACATTACGATTCACAAATACAAATACATAGTACGCATAAATGCACTCACAACCAGTTTAAAATGATCCAGAAGAAAGTCATATGCGTAAAATAATCTTTCTCCTTAACCCATTTATGCCTGGGTTCATAAGTTGACTCGTCCAAAGATGCATTCCAGCACGTCTCTTATTCGCTGAAAGGGGATTTTGACGAAGACAGTTGACACATCTGTATTAAGTTTAGATATGCATGAGTAGAGAAACACCGCAGACCCGGATCAGAGATCTCCTTTAGGAGCCCTCTGATCTGGGTCTACGATGGTTGCCTATGTCCCTTTTAAGGGACGATGGACATAAATGGGTAAATAACGAAACAGCGATTATATTTTACAAAAAACGCGTAAATGCTAGTTTGTTGAATGTCAGTGCCGTGGTTTTGATATTTTTTGTCATCAGTATTGCAAGGCTGGATCCTTAACTCGTTACCGATATTTTGTGCTAATTATTTCTTTGCCATGATGCAGCAATAATTGCCATCAATAACAGACAGACACGCCATCAAATCTTACCGATGACACACCAAGACTTAATACAAATCCCGTTACTATCCATTAAAATATAATGCCTGTCAATATATTCATAGCCTGACCTTCTTGCTCCTGTCTGAGAATATGATGAATATACATCTCATAATATGTGAAGTGTCAGCAATATTGAAAAGGAACATTTATGAAAACATATTTAAGATCAATTACAGACGAATGTAGTCTGTAGTGTAGCTCTTAATTACACATATTAGGGGTTGAATTGAGCTTTACAGAAAGGACATATACCATATTTGATTTCACCTCTTAAAACAAGTTTAAATATTGAAATCTATATTATATGCTTTTGTTTACAGTTAAGTATGGTAATAATATTATAAAAAATACAAATCGTCGGGTCGCTTTATCATCATTGATCACTTGAAGCAAAACATGTTTTCAAGTTTGAATAAAATATCTGACTGAACAGATAAACGGAGCTCATTGTGCTTAGTACTATTTGCATACGCCATCAAAGTCCGTACGAACGAATTATATAAATTGTAAAACTCGTCTTAAAATCACTTTAATTGAAAAACAAGTAAGTAAATAATGTATATCTAAACGGCAAATTCGAAAATAGTATGAGTTGTACAACCATTTTTGTCTACTTCAAGTTGTCATGGTTCTTTCAGTATCCACGTATTCTGTTTATAATTATCATGGCATCTAACTTATTTTGTGTTATGATTTATTTTGCTAATATAAATGCAACATACGTAAATGATGATGTATTTATAATTTGTGGACACATTAAAGATGAGTGATATATTTTCTTCCCAGTCATCATTCCAGCATATACAACACCTTTTTTATCGCATGTAACGTTATACATGTCTCTAGGAAGATATGTTTTGTAAAATATATATTTCTAGATTGTCTGCTTGTTATTTTCTCATGTGCTGCATATGAACATTATGTTACCCATACATGCAACTAAAGTATTCAATTTCCCTTTCAAGGAAGCTTCACCTCAAAGTAAATAAATAGTTGACATTATTGATAGTCTTTACACAATTGCGCTCATATTGAAGCAATCTTATGATCGTGGATTGCAGTGGTTGACAAACCACTGGTATTGTGCTTTCTTTGAATACGACTGTCATTATGTGAATATTACCGACATTTGCCTCAATACACAACTAGAAATATCAGGTCGGACAAAGATAGAGGCATCTTGTACCAAATACAGGTCAAGTATTTGCCTTTCTTGTTCAACCATTCATTGAGACCAATAACGCAATTATCACAAAAGGGTTTCTGTCATCGATTGCATAATGAATATTATGTATATGACTGACCAAGTTGACTTTAATTAAGCCCTTCACTGCCGGTAGCAATTCTATGCAAGCGCAATATTTCGTCTGCTTCATTTTCAAACTTCATAAAAATATTGGACGAGTGACAAACAGCTTGGATCCGAATTAGACGCCGATCCGGATTTAAGCTGTTAGCATATGCCAAAATGGTTCGGAGTAAGATGGTTCAATGAATGCTTAATATAATGTATAAATTAAGTAAATAAAGTATATCGTATATGCTCAAATGTGTGAAGGTGTAGAATTTTTATCTCAAGTACTATTAAAGAAGTATGTGTTATTATTTAGGTAAGAAATACATGCATCACATATTCTTGGTGGGATTTTATTATATATCATTATAAATCGTAAGTGATTGAGGTAATATAGAACTTCACTGTTACGCCGAACCATATATATAACCAGTCGAAATATCAACTTTTTATCAATAGCTCGAAATGAACATTCGTCTAAACGGCTTTTGCTTGTGTTTATCTTTGCAAATCTGTAAAGGGTGTATTCTACTAATTATATTGCCAAGAACGTCTGTCGTAAATGAACGCTATGGCATAAAGCATAAAGTTTTATTATTAGAAAAATGTATGACGTCGGTTCTCTTCTAAAACCACGTAAGTGCCATTTTTCAAACATTGCGTTTGTGCAGTTAACAAAATGTCAGTAGCAATAAAACGAAATATTAACATTACCTGTCAAATAAAAACATTGGCAAAAGAAGCGCTTGTTTTCTATTACTACAAGACAATACATCATACTGTCGGTGTGGAAGTAGCATTTTGTTGTTTTAGCGACTTGTACATTCTTATGACTATTTAGCTAAATCATTCATTTGCTGCCACATGGTAAGTTAGCTTTTAGATGTGGCTCTTGTAAGGTGTATTTGACATAGCTTGCATGATTTATTTTCTACTTTTAAATTACACAATCGGTATCGTTACCATTTCAAGCAGGACAATAATGGTATTCCGTCATTAATTTTTGTATATAGTTGAAGTATATGTACCAGGCTTATTTTGATAATTTTTTTAGCTTCAATTATTTCGTTAATCCACTTTTCACAGGAAAGTATTTCAAGATGTGTAAAACAAGAATAAACAATTGGCTGAAATGTAATTCAATAATGAAATTAGGACTTGACTTGACCTTAACAAGATCAAACATAATGGATCATAAAAGCTATTTGTCACTCAAATATGCATTCCTTAAAAACAGGATTGATGTATTTTGAAAGCATAAATGACAATATTTGAGGCAAACAAAAGGATTTATTGCACTATATGCATGTATCGTGTACAGGTGTCAAAGCTAAATCAAAGTAATGATGATACATTTAGGAGTCATCCCATAATTATTGCCTTATCCTATTTCCAATAAACTTATAAAAGTTTGTTTCCCGCTCTGGATAGAGTAAAGATACGAGCTAATTAAAACAATGCTACTGGTGAAAAGATGAGTTCAAACTGATACGAAACACCGAACTTCGAAGGTTTTGCAGAGGTCAGTGCTAGAGCATTCATAAAGCCTAAATAAACTACAGTTTTGATTGTAAAGTGCTGACAAGTTTCACCTCGCTTGGTTAACCATTTTGTAAGCTTCTGTGTGCATAAATAAGTGGTTTTAACGGTTTTAATCATTTTTCATATCATAACATACATAATTAAATAATGGCATAATTGTAATGTTATAATATTTGAAGTATATAGCGAATATGATCATAAAGCAATGCAAGATAATAAAGCAGATGGGTATTTAGACGGACAAACAACACTGGGTGAATCTAGTAATCTTGCAATAGGCACGTTTGATGAATATTATACAACAGAGCCATTTTGCATATAATCCACTATATAATGTGCTACTACGGGCTTACGTCAGATAAAGTGTTCTGTATATAGTCAAATGTATTATATCAATTGCTCCTTCAAGTGTTATTTTTTCAAGTTTGTTTGTCTCTATTCTATCGCCCCGCCCGTTATGTACATAAGTTGTCAATTCTGAAAATGCACTTGCCCTCATTGTATTGTAGGTGCATCGTGGGGGTAAAGATGTCATATTACAAATTCATTTATTATGTACTCTATAGAAATATGTAGTCAGTAGATTTCACTATTATCATTATGAACCAAAATATGGACAAAATCTAATTTGATATCGAAACATTATGTGAATTTTATATATTTCTAGAAAAATATTGTTGCCAGTTTATTATTGGTGAAAATAATAGAGACAACAATAGACACCATCACCGGTCATTCAAATCATTTCCGAGCCAAATTATTATCAAGACATTACTATCCAATAATTTCTCATACCTTATTAAATAAACATTCCTTCGAGAATCTCACATATGCAGTTTTAGATCATTTTGAAAAATGCGTACGCTTTTAACAACATAGTAACAATACTTTAAGTAAGACGCAAAATGGCGAGAATGTTTGGATAAACAAACAGTGTTTGTGTAGAATTTGAACTTTTTGTAATCTTATGTTGTAGCGAGAGTATTCTCTGGGAGCAGAGGGATAGGAGCATGGGACATTTCCAATCCCTCTTTAAGTCCATACTGGCTAGTTCAAATAAACAAAAGGACAACCCGTTAACTCACAGAATGATATTACTGCCCTTCTTAAACAAAGTGTTTATTATTGTATCCTTTCAATCCTTACAACCGAACAAAGCTAGTGTGATTGTAAAACATGTGGTCGTAATTATAAAACAATGCATTACAGTTAGAAGTAATCGATCACATGTTTGTGCGAAACATAGATTCATATTACGTCAAAAATAGTTTAAATTATATGATCAAAACAATTGTAATTACAGTTATGATAGCATTTAATTACAAATACACGATTCTATATTACTCACATATCTAGCAATGATATTGTTGCGTACATATCATTTGATTTTAACCATAACTTTGGAATGTTTTAACTCCACAATTTGTTTGATATCAACAAAATATTTTCAATATACAAAATTATATGACGATTATTTATGACGATGTTTATTTTGTTTGGTAAGGTTTAATGCGCTCTAAAAGACCTCAACTAAAACTGTGGTATTACTGGTTTTTAATGTGTTGTTATATTTAATGGGACATTTTTTAACCTTTTCTCAAATATATCTTGTTTTATTTTCTTGTATTTTGTCATTGTTCTGTAAGAATAATAAAAAGGCGATGGTGAGTAAATTTGACAAATCTCCTAGACGAGCGAGCTATAGCTGCCCCTTTATTCCGCTGCTTGTTATGGTGGATAAAAATAGACACGAGTTGCTTTTTCAGAGCGATTGAAAATTCCAATGCCCCCAAACCCGTGATACGCTATTTACATACTGAATCTGGATAACTATGCCATTTATTGTGAGTAAGAGAGACGTCCACACTGACGGAATGCAAGACTGTTTACCTAACACTGAATTGGCACTTAATGTTCTGACATTATTTAGCGTCGTTGGGAAATCATATTAGCGCTTTGAGCGAACATCCCCAATTATTATTTAGTTCTGAATACTTTGTTCTTCTGTAAACAGTCTGAACTAAACAGGAGTGACACAGTATTGAATATCCGATAAAATCTGTGAACGGGTCGGACTCAAAAGAATGGTAATGCTATAAAAAGCTTAGATGTTCAGGAAAGGGGCGTGTCATTGTAAGGCTTGCAAAAGAAAGGGTCTCAAACTATATCAGATGCATTAGCTAATATGGGCCTAATTAGAGACCTCTACCTCACAAGCAGGGTTAATCCATGCCCTTAAAACATACGTAAATACCAAAAGCATTATTCCACATCTCAAGAATTAAATTTATATCCTTACCGAGTTTTAAGTCAGATATATTACAGTTGACATTAGAGACCAACTGAATTTACGCCCTGAAATTAAAATATGTAATTCAAAGACTTAAGATTAAATCCAATATACCTATAAATTTACATTGTATATGCTTTTATCGCAGGACAATTGGGTTTCTTAGATATAATTAAATGTTGACCTAGTTTAGCTAATTACTGTCGATGACAAGTTCACTATACTTACACTCTCGGAGAAACGAGTATTCCATCAGCTGCTACGTATAGCATAGAAACAGCAATCAGTCAACAATTGTAATGTGGAAACCTTTTGTGAGAAAAGATAGCGTATCCATGTTGTACTGGGTATAGACCCAGAGTAACTGAACAATTATTCAATATTTGAAGCTAATATATCGGTGATATATATTTTCCTGCACCACCACGATTAGTTCAGCTTGTCTAAGTTATATATAGAGACGTACAGTCAAACCTGTCTTGAGCAGCCACTCAAAATGAGACAGTGGTGGTCCTTGAGACGAGTGGGTGCTTAATGTAAAATGAAAGTAATGCACTAAGCTATAAAGAGAGCTTTCTGTATTACTTTTGTCCTGCATTAAGCGACCAACTGTCGTCAATAGTCGCCATGCTACCTTATTTAATGGCCATTTAACACAGGTTTGACTATATATCAAGCCCGCTTTAACGAAACTATGTAAGCTGAGAACTTTCGCAATCTCATAGTTTTAATTTTGGATTTTCATTTAATTGTATTGCCACTGCACTTAACCTTTGCATTCTAACAAACAATTCCATTTTTATTGACAGTAAAAACTTGATTGCGGTTGCAAAAAACATTAAGGTCGTCATCTGAGGTTGAGCAATATCTCAGCTCAATACGTTTAGGTAAAGGTGAGACCTCGTCTAAGTGTACGTGGTTTTATCTCAAAGAACGAGATAGTATAGTATTACTTACTAGTAAACGCTTGCATTTTTATTTGCGTAGAATATATTTTAAAAAAGCAAATAGCGTCAAGTGGATACGATTTTTCGAACGTATTGCAGTTATTAATATTTTGCATGCATTTATTGAGCCTGGTATATGATGTATCTAAGTTCTCAAACTTTGCTTAGTCTTCGGTTTTGGAAAATTGTCAATAGGTCACTAACCAAACAGTCAAGATTGACATGTTCGTGTTTTCTGATAGTAAATAATATACGCAGTTCAAACTAAGATATCGTTCATAGTTTTCAAAAGAAACTGTGGCAAACTTTAATAAATATAATAAACTGGACGCATTCCGACCACTGTCGAAAGAGATCGTAATTCAATTTTTACAACTTATGTTTCGAAACATAAGTTCTTAGTCAAATGGTTAATTTGACGCCTACTAGAATTCTCGTCTACCAATGAGTTATGTGTATGATTATACTTAACTATTGTCCACATTAGTCAGTATCCCAGCGCTTAACATGACGCTAACTTTACGTTGTGTCTGCTTATTGTAAATTCCATCTGAGGCAATGTTTAAAACAGTTCGTGAAGGTTACTGAGGTACTTATTTTGAGTCATCAGACAGTATAATAAATAGAACTCACACAATCAGTCACCAATAGGACCAAACGTATTACATGTTATCATACTGTTCCAGGACATTATACATTACTTCAGCCCCATACGATTCGTAGACGTCAAAACAAGTTTATGGCCACATGATTTCCCCAGGCTTGGGAGAAACTTATGACTTAGCCGGAGTCTCCGCGGCCGTGTGGTAATAGTCTTCGGGACCTAATCACTTGAGGTTCGATCACGGCATTGGGCTGGTTCAGATTTTCATGTGGGGAAGTCTCTTGGCTGACTTGCGGAAGGTCGTTGGTTCTACCTAGATGCCGCCGGAGTTCAAAGGAATGAATTGGCCAAATGAACCTCCATAATTAATAAGTCAGGGCGTCGCGAATGACTGAAATACTGCCGAAGAGAAGTAAAACCCAAAAATACAAAACAAATCATAAAATTAGTCATTCACGATCAGAGGCCAAGTTATTCGGTGTCTGTTTTGAATCTAAATTCATATGAACGTGTTTGCTAATGAATAGGGATTAAATGGCAACCTATATGTTAAAAAAGACATTGTTTTAAAGGTGTTTTCGTAAAAAAAACCACTATCGGACTGTTTTAATTCAGAAAACAACGCGACATAATATAACGAAACTTGATCATTTACTTCGAGCCTTAATGAAACGGAAAAGTGCATGCCAAGAAATCATTTATAAGGAATTAAAAAGCCACATTAACTTTGACACCTTTCCCCCGCTAAAACTAATGTTACTATTAGCCCGCTGATTTAAGCAAATTACTTAACTTCAGACATAATAAAAGTTAATTGGAGCCATTATTCTATAAGGTTACTAATAGATTGTCCGACCTCACATCGAAGCCTGCCAAACTCACATCAATATGTCTTAAGGCAGACAAGATGTTATTATACTGACTATATGATACGGTCAAAGGAAAGCACGGACTACTCTATTGATTGAATGGGGATATACACATCATGGGCTACTAAATAAGATTTTATGCCGTAGAATGTCTAAAACATTTCTAAACCGTGCAGTACATCATAGAGATGATACTCGTCATTATTAGCTCGTCAATGCGACTATTGCCTATTTTTCGGTAATGATGCCCAAATTAGATAACTGATGCGTTTATACCGTCCAGGTGTATTAATATATTATTTAAAATACCGAATAAAGTAGAATATCAGAAAGCAGTTCGGCAAATTTCGATAATTTCTGGACAAAATAAATCAAATTTAAGCACTTTGTCGTCTGCATCAGTTCGCACAGTGCAGTAAAAACTGTCTTCGGCTACCACTCAACGAGACTAATTGGTGCTTTTTAAGACGATATTTCTGCTTCAGGAAACATATTATGCATAACGTGTATGTGCTCCAACCTGCAACCTGAAAATAAAATCTTCATTTAGTGGCCGTTGTTAACAGGTTATACTATAGATTTGTCTTCCATATTTGATTGAAAAAAATGCTATCAGAGTGACACAAAGGTTTGATCCGGGTGAGACGCCGACTTTTCACCTGGCTGTTCACAAATAACCTGTAGAATGATAAAGTTACACAAGTTGTCTCTGTAACTGATGGCTAATGAAATCATTGTAAGAAATAAAGCATTTACCCGTAACCAGATGCTTCATTTTTTTCAATACAATTCAAAGGTGACATTTATCTTTTGGTTTGGTTCTTATATGTTTCATCAGATTCATTCCTTATGGATTATTCTAAAGTCATCGCTTGTGGAGAAAATGGTTAAGCAATACCAACAGGATTCGCGATAACTTATCAAATAAAAAGAGAATGTCGTTTGATTGATCTTCAGATTGGTGATTGATTACCCCGTGTCACCCATAGACAGTCGTTTTTCTTTGTATAATTACTTAATGTCGTAAGTTTTGTATATATCATAAACGTCTAATAGATCTTATTTAAAATCACTTAGAATTATTACAATATAGCACAAAAGAGCGCAATTCTTAAACCGCCAATGCCAGACAACTAATAAAATTCTTTTATTCACGCCTCCAGCAATTCATTAGTCAATCTTTTGATCTTAATTTGGAGTGTTTATCCCATCATTTGTATGACTACCGAAACTCTTTTTTAATTTAATTGCTTCTTGATTTACCCATCTGACAAGAAGGGTAGTACCGCTTGAACCGAACATTAGACATTCTATGACAGCCGAAAGGATTTGGGCTAGATAATAATGAACCTGAAATGTTGAATCGGGGCAAAACGTTCTATAAACTGTTTATAGTGCCCGGGGAGCCCTGGTACTAACCATTTGTGAATATGAATATTGTATTCTTGCGCCATCTCCCCTTTCCGAAGACAGTTTCAAGAATAATTTGAAAACCTTCCCCGAGGATACGAACATTATCTCGTATTACCACTAATTGGATAACCCTCTCAAAAATTTGGTCTTAATCATCAACATTCGACTTCGTTTTAAACTTGAATGTGAAATTCCAAGCCGGCAATACAGACGCGCCAATTGCGTGCTCAGGACTATTTGTCATTAACTAATAGGGGAGCTTTTAGAACGAAGAAGCGAACTTCTGTTAAGAGTAGACCCCCATCTGTACAGATGCGATGGAGCATTTAAATGTATAAGTCTCATTAGCGTCGTTTCGGGTCTAAACAGCAATAAATAATGGTAAATAATTCGTTCTAATGATACATCTTTTGCAGGCAAAGGAAACAACCCTTACACACGAAATACGAATATAAAGAGACCAAATGTCGACGTTTATTTTACATTTGGTGTTTTAAACACGTCAAGATCCTGCAGAATTGCCAAAAATATATTACTTATATTGAGGAAAATATCAGTCATCGCAAATTATAGTTGCAGCAGATAACGGAATTCCAATACAGTGTTAGGTTCTGTAGATGATTTACAAAATATCCCGTAACTAGAATAACCTATTTCCTATGTGAAATTTATGTTGTAGCAATCATGGTTTCTTTTAAAGATTGCGATGATAAATGCCTTTTTCGGTATTACTTTAAGTACTTTCCAGGTTTCATCGCGTTATACGCAAATACGTTGTTGGGAAGTATACATGTATCCACATAATCAGTGAACTAGTTATTTGAATATGTAATAATAAAACTCTGTGCCGTTAGTTAACGCTCAATTATCATAATAGGAAACTACAGTAATTATCCAGTGCGGGGAACGAGTTTATACGTCATTTGTACACAAGGAAAACCCAGATTAGAGGGATCATGGAGGATCCGCCCTCTGATCAGGGGGCCACACCGTTTATCATATTTTAATATTAAGGGGAGAGCATCCCAAAGATGTCCATTTAAACTAGTCATATTTCAAAATTGGAATAGTTTATTTGAAAATTCAGCTTTTAGATTCAAAATAAGGTCGGAAAGAATAAGGCAATGGTGTAGACTCAGATCAAATTATCTACTGGAGCTTTTTGATATTCTTCTACATGTTTTGCCTTTTCAGCAGTGAACGTAGTATGGAATGATGTCGTTGAATTACATGAATAATAACTCTAGCAAACAACGTGTCCAAATACTTAGGACTAATTGGTAGATTGAACTATATATTCCTTACTTTATCACATAGTTCAACATCCATCTGGTTGGGCGAAAAACAGGAACATGTATTCTAAAACATAAGATATTGTTTTTCAGGTGAAGGTATGGTTTCAGAATCGACGTACGAAACACAAACGCAATCAAGTTGAAGAGGACATGTCAAGAGCGTTTTCACGGCGATGTAATGATGCGAAAGACACCGAGACTCCTATCTTGGAAGATGTAGTTATTGACGCCTAAGTCATGTCCAGGATAAAAAAACACACTATGAAGTCTGTTAACCCTTTACTCCATAGATACGCCTGCTGACATCTCTTTGTCAGATGAATATTGAAAATATTGTGGAAAATTGAGTCTTTGCTCATATTAAGCAAGTGCTTCATATTCCACAATGTTTTATTATTTCCTATCGATTAGATAATATTCATCAGTTACTTTTAATGTGAATGAGTCTAACATAGCGTATGGATTAAAGGGTTCGTTCTTTTATTGTCAAATTGTGTGCAGCGTGACGTCAATTCAAATTGCAAAGACATGGACGAGAGTGTAGTATTCACAGAGTATGAACTCAGGTTTACTCGACTCCTTTACTCCCTAGTTTAATTGGAATGTCACTATGCAAACTCAGACGAATCATAATGTGCCGTTTACCATATAACGGCACATAGCGGTCCGTCTCAACCCGCATAGTGACAGTGCAATAAAACCAGATAAGACCTATAAGCAATTCCCTGTGACATTATACCACGTAATTAAATTGTAAACATATATTATAGCAATGACTTGACTGATATAGATGCCTCGTTACTACCATGTCAGTGTCATCTTTGAACCATATATGATATTTCACGATGATTTCGGTGCTATTATGTACATATCTCTTATACTTTTACATTAAATTGTATATGTAATCAATCATATTTGAGTATTCTATAAAGCAACTGTATAGCTATGTGTTACTATATACAATGTGTGAATATTTTTTAAAATAAAGCAAAAGTGCATTATCGTGTGTGTGTCCTTTTGAATGTCATGTAAAAATAAGTTTGCACCTAGGAGTTATTGACGTGGCTAAAGTCAAAGCGTTTGAACGTAATTTATTTAAGTTAAATTTATATCTACAAATATAATTCCAAAACATTTTGCCTTACGCCATATGTATACTAAGGTCATTATCTTGTTCATATTGTTTGACATACTTAATTTATTTAAGCCATTGAAGTGTGACGCCAACTGAAGAACCAGTGTGGTTTTATTTGAAAGCACGTCACATGATTTTTAACCCTTTTACCGCCATATGCGACTCAAATCACCATTGCAATCAGTGGAGTCTCAGATCAGACGTCACCTTATAAGGGATCAGGGACTCCAGTTAGCAACACCATTTAGTCCAAATATAATATTCAGTTACAACCGACAATCTTTAATTCGGCAGCGAAAGGGTTAATAGATGGTATACCAAGAAAGCATATAACATTGATTCATAGATTCATTGTTTTGATGTGATCAATCGCTGATTCTATCTTTTCACTTCTACACATTATTTGTCATGTATATTTTCGACTTTATGCAACATTTACAGTCAAACGAAACTTTGACTTGCAAAACAGTTGTTTATTTCTTTTATATTTCATATGCCAAACAACTAGTCGAAGCATTGACAATCTTTAAAAATGATTAACCGCTGGCATTCCTTTTGACCTATTTGCTTTAATATTAGTAGGGTGACGTTTGCAATCACTTTTCTGTGATAAATTATTTTGCGCTAAAAGGATTGTATCATGTTTCAAGCGAATACGGCAAGAAACCTAAATTATTGCCGTCAATCCACCTGACTTTAGATGGTTTAGTGTTTTGACACAAACGACTTAAATGCACAATTTATAATTTGATATTCTCAACTCTAACAGCGGGAGGTAGGTCTGTATATATTGGAACAATCACAACACCCACCTCGTAATTATGCACTAAATTGTTTTAGATCTAAAACCATGGCAGGAAAAGTGTTTGTCAGTCATTTGAAATACAATCACGGCAATAACACTGGCGTTTCTTTCGGATGTTAAATGACCCATTTGATCTATTAGCGTCTCGACATTTCTACAACATATCTGAGATCGACTTTCATACTCGAAAATCAAATGCAAGAATAATCTTTTTTATATAAATGTTTAAACCCTTCCAAAGCGCTTTAAGTGTCTCTGTCACTGATGGCTATTGAAAGCATTGTTGGAAATTGAGCATTGGCTCGTAACGAGCAAATTCTCCATTATCTACAATGATTTCAATACAGTTCCAAACGGCATTTTTCTCGAGTCTAGATTTTCCTTTTTTCATCAGATTCTTTCTTGGTGGATAAGTGCAAATTAAGCTTTGGATAAAAGAATAAAAAAACTGCTAAAACTTACAATGTTACCTTAAGTGTTTACCTCTCTGCAATATCGCCTGCTACCTAGTTGAGTTTAACTCTTTCGACGCAAAATTTAGAACTGTCGTCTGCGACAAGTTTCAGATTAAACATTTTTACTTTCCGATACCTCTATAATAAGACTTATTTATATGGCAAATAGTGAAGTTCCTGATCTGGAACTGCACTATTTGCAATGACGCATTTAGGCGACTACGGCGCCGAAAGAGTTAAACATTGTAACATTGTAAAGTAAGCAATGACAAATATCTTCGAATGAACTGCAATTGATATCCCACTTTCATCGGTTTTATTGTTTTGACAATCAATGAAGTCTCTAATCAGACACCGCCTATCCAGGGGCGACATATATGTTGCTGCACTGTTTGCAATGGTGAATTATATCGCATATTGTTACAAAAGGGGTACCTATATTTCAAAGCCACGGAACATTGACTTCAATTAATCACAGATTGTAAGTTAATCAGAACACAGCAAATCACACCTCTCAACATTCAATCTCTTTAAACAAAACATTACTTCACAATGGTGCACTTTAAAGTTCTTTGTGTATTAGCATGCGTGTTTTTGTATATTAAATATAATTAGAACTTCTGATAGACATTGAACCTAGCATTTTCTTAGCATGACAAAACAAATTATGTTCATAACCAAATATCAACACGTTTATGCATTGCAACCTTCTTATCAGTATCAGTTTCCTACAGTAAGTGAACTTATAAAATTGAAACCGGTTAAACCGCCAATCTAATAATTTAACTGCACTAGTAAACTATATCCATGATGACATGAAGAACGATATAGCCAGGAAACATGTAGGCTGATGCTAATATAGTCAAACTTCGTTGGCTCGAGGTTGCAGGGACTACTTTTATAAGCCTTAATTACCGGAAGTTCGAATTTCATTCGAACTTCCGGTAATTGATATTTATGAAAAATAGTCACTGCAACTAATATATGTGCTTGGACAACAACAATCTTTATGTTTTGATCCTAAATGATGTGTTCGTCAAACATAAATTCGAGCCAACCGAGCTCGACCCATCGAAGTTCGACTGTATATAACATGTTTATATCATATCATCAGATGAGTTCTTCTTTAACGTCACTGATCAAGAAAGATGAACACTGATCAGACATATTTTGTAACAATAAAATCATATGGCGGCTGGAATATAATTTTCAGTAACTATACATATTCCATAGTGACGTATATGAAAAACATCTGAATCTATATTGGATGTGTATTGAGATGTGTATGATTCTGTGTAAGTGATTGTTAATAGATGACATTTTCATGTAATTAAATTATAATTAATTGACAATTCGATGAACTTAGAGCAATATGCAGTTTAGCAGTCGAAAATCGTTTTGTCGAAGACGGTGTAAGTATTAAATTCGACATTTGGCTAATAAAATTAGTTAGCCCAACTTGGATGCTTACGCATAAATCAAGCACTTATACTAAGGTCCATAAAAGCACATTTTGGCGCCAAAGTAACAGACATCTATTGAAAACATTGTAGGACATGGAGCATTTGGACGGAGATCACCGGGAAAAAAGGTGTTGGTATAGTTACATGTCCACCTTGACTAGAAGCATAATCATATACAGAGATGAATATGTATGTGACAAAACACAGAACGTTCACTGGGGAACTACAGTCAATTCTATTTCAAGCGGCAATCAGCCAATCACATAAGGATATCATAACGACTATTAATGAAATGAGGTCGCTTTAATGCAGAACGCTTTTAGAGCTTTCTCCATTACTAGCGTTCTGCATTAAGCGACCTTTTTCGATAAACGTTAGACTGTGGGAATAATCTTTAGTATGCCATGAAAAGTAAAGCATACTGCACAAATGCTACTATTATCAATACGTATTCATAGGCTCGAATGATTGTTTGATACTAATCTTTGGCAGGGATGAATCATTATACATGTAGATATCTAAATTCGATTTCCAATTTTATAAGCTGAAAACAGTTGGAATATGGCAACTCGTTTTCAAGCCGCATAGCCAAGAGGCAAAGCAATATGTTTTATTTTATCACTCCTCTTGTGTATTCAAAATTTAATGCTAGGAAGAGATAAAATTTGAAAGGGTCATTACCATGCCAAACTGTTGCATTGTCCAGAAAATAAGACAAATGGGTTGCCATAATGACTTTTTAACGAAATAAATAATACAATGAAAAATGAAATAAACTTTGACTTCTCCGAAACCCTAATATAGGTATTCGGATTAACGGTTTTGCAAAAAAAGAAAGTTCCTGATCAGATGCCGCCTTTTAAGGCGGCGTCTGATCTGGGACTTTTCCTTTTTGCAATGCTGACTTGAGTCGCCTATGGTGGTGAAAGGTGAAATGCCTAGTGAACACCGCTCATTTCAAGCTAGTGTCGTTTTAGTTTATATCCCAACAATAAGACAAACTGTTCTGTAGTATAAAGACGCGTTTTAGTTATCAGACAGAGAGGCCAAGTGTGTAAATCCCGACCAGACTGTTCTTACCCGACCGTTCCCAACGTTCCAAGATAAATACACCAAAACAAAACATTTCACTCAGATCAAACTAAACTTCTTTTTCTGATTTAGTTCTTTAAATAAAACGTACCTGCATGGTACAATATTAGACACCTGTCATGGCGCATATCTTCTAGTTCAAACATATTTTATTGCTCAATATATTTGTACAGTCATATAAATTACAATTGACAGTCAAACATCAACATGTGAATTA
>JAULCE010210967.1:0-11315 GCA_032359355.1 Macoma nasuta | reverse complement strand
TTGCCATGGCAACCAGAGTTCTTCATGGAATGGAATTCTTTGAACAATTTTTATAGGGAACCATCCAAGGAACATCCAAGCCAAGTTTCATCAAATTCCATCCAGTAGGTTCAGAGGAGATGTTGTTTAAAAAGTGTGGACGTACGACGGACGACGGACGCAGACCAATCACAATATCTCACCTGAGTAAACTCAGGTGAGCTAAAAACTAGAACTAGAGTTTCAAATGGTTTAGATAGCTATTCAGGTCCAAAATTTCCTGATCCTGATCCAAATTGTTAGCAAAAGTTAACAACACTCAAGAAATTGTACAGTAACATCCTTTTGATTCTCTGGTTAATTATCATAGGGGAGAAATCTGACGAGAGATAGTTTAGAATTACATCGGATTAAATCTAGTTGTCTACAAAGCTTCATTGCAACTTACCTTTTCCTTCCTTGATGGTCAACATAGGCAGAGTGTAGATCTTGTCATACACAGTCAAGGGGCCCTTCAATGCCAAACCCATTATATCCTGTAAGGGGAAAAATGATTAGTTTCTGGCTTCAAGAAAAAGTTAAATTGGGGCATCTGTATATACTTTATTCAGGCTTTTTGACAATAAAAAACATCCATTTAGGACACAGCAAACAATGTGGTTCACCTAAGGTTGTAAAGTTTACTTAAGCCTTCTCTTCATTTCAATCTAATTGAAATGCATTTCTGTTACTTAAGACTACTTCCTCATCAATATGCACAGTCAGGTAAGTGAGCCAACATTATCAACTATGAGGTGATGGAGAAACCTGTTTTTTTATACAGGTTTCATGTTGTTTTTAACCCTTTATTCCATCGTTATTCCACTAACCTCACTTGGAATATCAACTAGCTATAATTATATTAAGTATATAGATAAGGCTAACTTTTTTTATGACAAACAGAATAGGTCCAATAGATCCAATAGTCAAACAGTGTAGACCCTGATCAGACAGCTCCTAAAGGAGCTGTCTGATCAGGGTCAACACTGTTTGTGAAAGGCGTAAAAAGAGGTATATATGAATTTGAGGATTAATTCAAATTTATGATCTTATCAAGTTATCATTAACTGAATCAGAAGGTCTCACCTGTCCAACCAGTTCCAAGAGAATGTCTGTCTTCCCATCATTCTTGCTGAACCCCTGGTAGCTCATGTTCAGGGCCGCCCTTCTAGTGCTTACAAACACCTCGCCAGATGCCTGCTGACATGCCACATACGGGATGTCAGGGTGGATCCAGCAGTTTGTCTGTCCGTACATGGTCTCGGGTCGCAGAGTGGCAGCTACCAGAAACACATCTTTGCCCTTTAAACCACTACAACATGATACTCTTCGTTAGCACAGATAACCAAGCTCAACACTTTCCTAATACTTTTGCAAGCAGAATAACTAGTGTGTGATAATTATTATAAATAGCATGAACAAAGATTTGTATCAAATAAACTGAAAATGCTTTTTGAATGAAATTGTAGAATCTGAGCGTCAAACAGTTTGAATCTCAGATCAGGTCCCACATTGCCATGTATATTACAGCATACCATTTTTCAAATTAAAAAAAAAATATTTCTTCGAAACTCTATCTTAAGATCGGTCAATAGAATTGCCTCTAGTGAGTGGTCACAGAAAAGGATTTTGTGAAACAAGGAAAGCATTTGTAATTGATTTCTAAAACCCTTGCATATCCAAAACTCTCAATTTAATATACACCAAGTTTGTTGCTGTCTTACCTTAGTTTAGGAGGAAATGGCGCCTGAACTTTCAGTTTAATCAGGGTGTACTCCTGAGGTCCAACCCCTTCGCCCGTGCTTCTGTCATGATCCATACATGGCTGGCCATCCTTGGGAGAGTAGATGGTGTATCTGGCACACAATAAAAAATCCAATACTGAAGGCCTGATGATCTATATAAATCTCCCAAGGCATGTACATTGAGTTTTGCAAACAGGGTTGCAGTGATATGCCTTTAGTGTGATAGTCAACATACAATGATGCAGATATATAGTATAGTGGACAGTCTTCATAACTGATCAAGCCATATAATCTATAAAGAGTAAAACATTTACCAAAGTATACCCTTAACCTTTTAACCTCATGAACATTTGTGTAAAGACTCAACCCCTTTAGAATATTTAATCAACTAGTGTGCAAGTAGAGAAGGAAATTTTTTTTACATAGCAGGCAGGGTAAACTCAGGCCCAACAGATCCAACAGTGCAGACCCTGATCAGATGGATTCTTAAAAGAATATTGAGTATAAAATGCAAAAGTCTCCACCTTTTTCTAAACTGTATTTTGATTTGTATTTGATTCTGATGAGTGTCAAATATTACAGATCCTGATTTGGGTATACAATAGTAGCACTTATATAATCCGTAATTTTGCAGACAGTGTCATAAGCAAATGTATATAAAAATGATCCATATAAAACGTTCAGTACTCCACCTTTTTCCAAATTGTATTTTATTGCGTTTTTTCAGGTGCCAGAACTGCCACTGTACAAACGAGTCGTAGTATGGATTGGCATCTGTGGTGTAGAAAGAACGCCTCCAGTCCACCTGAGGAACAAACAAAAATAGTGTGAAATAGTTAAGAACATATTTTTACTGATATTTCAGAAGTAGTATCCCTATGAGAAACAGTTTGGATCTCACATGGAAACTTTTTATTAAGACATAGATAATCCAATCAAAAGCAAAAGACCACCATAGCCTTTGGAATGGGAGATACACCTTAAACAACCCAATGGCAAAATAGTCTTGTAATGACTTTATTTTTAAAGCCAAGTTGATCTTTTTTAACTAAGTGAAAATGTTGTTATTGTGTAACTTGTAGTCGGATCTGGATCCAAGCTATTTGTAATAATCATCATGGTCATAAGAAGTGGGGCAAGTGCTTAGACTGTACCTTCAGTCCTATCTTGGTGAGGTCGTCTTTACAGTGGATGGGGAAGTACTTGAGCCAGTGGGCGGGGTCAGCAAACGCCTTGATCTCCTCGTCCGACAGCCCCAGGGAAGACATGATCTGCCACTGGTACTTCTGGCCACCTGTCTTCGCCTTCAACTTACTCTGAAAGCAAAAAAAAACTTTTCGTATAATCCTTTACTTCCTTCAACTTACACTGAAATAAAACCCAACTTTTCTTATAACCCTTTATGGCCTTCAACCTTCTCTGAAATAAACAACTTTTCTTTTAAGCCCTTTACTCCTTAGATACGCCTTTTGACACCTCTATAGCAGATGATTATTGAAAGTATTATGGGAAATAAAGCATTTGCTTACAATGAGCAAAGGATCCATTTCTCAAAATGTTTTCAAAGCCAATAGAAAATTGGTAATTTCCTTAATTCTACTTATCATAAACTTTCCTTGTGGACAAATCTAAGAATAGCATATGGAGAGGTTACCTCTTTGCTAGCCAAGTAATTTTAAAGTGTACTAAATTACATAATTACTCCAAGTCTTCTGACACCCTAAGGAATTGGTGTAATAAACCTAATTTTTTTGACAAGATGATTTTTATCATACGAGTATGTGTTTAAAAGAATAAGACAGAGAGGCGATATTGTGCAGACCCTGACCAGACTTCTCTGTAAGAAATAGTCTGATCAGGTCCATATTAGTTGGCTCAGGGCCCGTTGGCCAAATACACACAGTAATTACAATACTTCTTTGAAAAATCACTTTGGATTCAAAATTAATAAAGATGCCAACATAGATAATAAGTCAAACCTGTATTAAGTGGCCATTCCACAAAATGAGGCATGTGTGGTCGTTAAAACAGGTGGATACTTCATGCATTTAGCCACCACCTGTCTTTCATAGCCACTATGATATACATGTATCTTATTTGATCGCCGCTCAAAACAGATTTGACTGTACTCTACAAATCCTTACCTTCTTTCCCTTGGACTTATCCTGGATTTTAATCTCTTTTTCCTCCACCTTTTCTACCTCCTCCGTCTCGGCTGGGAACACAGGTGGGCAGCCAAAGTCCTCCATCTCTCGCTTCAGCTTGTCTGCACATGCCTACGCAAAGAAGCCTTGTATTCACCAACCCATTCTCAGACTCAATACTCACAAATCTCTTTAGAACCTTTATGTTTTGATGCCAAGCTTCTACCATTCTGGTAGAAGCTGGGCACCAAACAAAGGGTTAGAAATTATTCTTGGGTTACGAGACAGTGAAAGTTTTGGTGAATTTGAACCAAGAGGTTGCTTTCACTAAACTTCTCAAATGCAAAGTTTCCACAAACTCAAAACTTCAATCATAAATCTAGACCTTAATTTTATTGCCACTGCAAAAGTTTCACTGGCAATTAAAATATTTATTGCATCGGCAATAATAACTAGAACTATCACTGAAGTTGATTGATACCACCACACCGTAGCATTTGTTCCAAGTAGGGAAATTATTACAACATACATTTTGTCAATAAAAGGTGGTAATGATCTTGACCTTTCTCTTTCCCACAATGAATACAGTTAAACCTAACTGTATGGCATTTATGTAAGGAAATATGGTGCGGACAAACAAATCTCTGATATATGGGTCAAAGGTCGAGGACACAGTGACCTAGGTCAAGGACACAGTGACCTAGGTTTTGTACTCAACTCTCCGGCTCACCAAGATGCATCCACACACCAGATTTGGTGTTTGTTGTAATGCTGATAATAGGTATGTTATACCCGGATACAGTTTTTCTATTATATAGGTCAAAGGTCAAGAACAAGGTCACAGTGACATAATACTGGAACATGACTGACCTCCTTCCTAAGATGTATCAGTGTACCAAGTTTAATGTCTCTAGGGAATATAGTTAAGAAAATATGGCCTGGACAAAGTTTTCATATTATATGGGTCAAGGTCAAGGTCACAGTGACCTAGTTCTGGTACATGACACTATGGCTCACCAAGATGCATCCACACACTAAATTTGGTGTTTCTTGGTAATGCTGTTTAGGAGTTATAGCCCGTTCTCTATTATACGGGTCAAAGGTCAAAGTCAAGGACCTAGTGACCTACTGCTGAAACATGACAATCTGCCTTCCTAAGATATATCAGTGTACCAAGTTTAATGTCTCTAGGGCATTTAGTTAAGAAAATATGGCCTGGACAAAGTTTTCATATTATATGGGTCAAAGGTCAAGATCAACAATGATGTTTATTTCAAATATATTCAAACACACATATTACCCAATTGGTCATATTGAAAACAAAATTTGACAGATGATATGGTACTTTTAAAGATAGAAGTATGCTGCATAAATAATATTGTTAGCATGTAACTAGCTCTTAAAAAAGATTTATTTTTTTGTCCTGCTCTTATTAAAGCCATACTTAAAGAATTAATACTTTTTTTTAATCCAAAACAAGAAATAAGTCCCTACTCCTGGTTTTGAATTTCTAGGAGAAAGGAACATTCCAATGTTTGAAAATATCATGGAAATTTGGACATTGGAAATACTTTAGACACATTATGAACAGATGCTCCATTTCCCACACACACAATTTTCAAAGTTTACCTCAAAAGACCTACACATGGAGTGTAGTGTTAATACATCATCATGGCTTGAACAACGTTGGTGGAACTTGTCATTCAGTTTGTTTCTGTTAAATAATGTTAGAATTGTTCCACTGTTGTCTGAAAACAAGGTGTTTATAGTTTGTCCATTTTGTATTTCTGGCAACAGGATAATTCATGGATTATAATCAAATTATTTGAATAACTTTTAAAAGGAAGTATCTACCAGACAATCCGGCCAACTCATTTTTTGTGGTTTGATCTGGTTTCAGATAAGATGTGGCTTCCCAGGGACAACTGGATTCTATTTTCATTTTCTAAGATCTACTTTAAATAGGTAACACAATATTGCTATTTTTGACACAATTCAATTGAATTAAGATAATAGCCTTTGAAAGTTTTCAATGTATGAGTCAGAGCTTGATCGTTAATTGTTCAAATATCAAACAGTCATAATGTGCAGGCATGGGTTTTACCACAAACAAGAAGAACAGTTACCTCCCTTTTCACGGAGAAACCATTTCATGACAAGTACTTTCGTTTTCAACGACCCCTCTCTAATCCTCAAGAAAACGTTGCTTGTTAAAACATTCACAATTGTAGGAAATTTCGACCCACATGTAATTCTCACAACTAATCCGTTTAGCCATATATGCTTTAATTAAAATTTCACTGAAACGGTGACATTTCAGGGAGATAAACAGATGAAGGTGGTTATCATAAGCGAAAATGTCGCATTTCGCCATATACCACATATATATCTCCCACATATATATCTAGGTAGCACAGAAGACATAAAATGTGGTGTTGTTTATATTCCACCAAGTGATATGCTCATGACGACCCATTTCAAGAATTACAAAACGAGAAAATGCGTTTCTGTCCAAATGATAAAAATAATCTTCTTTTTGATGATTTTAATGTAAGATGCAAATGTCTGAAATGTTATGTTCAATTGGATCACAATATCTCGGAAACCTTCGAAATGTATGATATAGAACATGATGATATTGCTGTGTTTGAGAATTTTGACAAATACAATATACCATTAGAACGACAGTCTGAAGACAACGTATCAAATAGTTATGGTTATCAGCTTATATATTGTTGTAAAAATAATAACCTATATATATATAATGGTAGACTAGAGCCAGATCGGTCGTCGTCCTTAATTTCTTAACCCATTTTGGCATGATGTACACTGCCCAGTAGCAATAACTCTAAAAAAACACTTGTGTCACATAAAGATAAAGATGTTCCCGGTAATACCGTCTCTGCGAAACCAAAACTATGGGACAGAAATTCTGAAAACCTTTTCAGTGACAACGTAGACGTAATCAAAGTGGACGAAATTGAAACTAAAATCGACAATATGATACATGAAAATACCTTTAACATAGTCCAAGTCGATATTATCTTTACAGACATAACTCGGCTGTTTGAAGAGACAGATAATGAAACCTACGGAACGTTGACCCACCCAAAAAAATACATTCCGAGCAAATAAATTTGAAATGCCATGGTTTGACAGGTCATGTGAGAGTATGAGAAATGTTTGTCATAAAGCCAGAAAAAAATATAACAAGGTCAAATCACAACAGACCAAATAAATATTAAAGGAGATTAGTAACTATAAACATTTCTGCACAAAAATACAGTAAAAATCAAGTGCGAAAGATAAAAGAATTAAAAAATGCAGACCCTAAAAAAATCTGGCAAGCAATAAGTTCAGAAACAAAAACAAAAATATAACAGCCAGTTTTAATGATTTGTACGAACATTTTAAAAATGTAAACGAGACATTTGAAAATGAAAATGACCCCGACGTTTTTACTGATATCAGTGAGATAATTGAAGACCTAAATAAGCAATTTTATGAGAATAAAATCATCAAAGCTATTACAAGTTTGAAAAATAGTTGATCCCCCGGATCAAATAATAATAAATGATATGACCTAAATGAACATTTAAAAAAGTCTATAAATTTTATTATACCAATTTTTTTTAAATTATTTAATGTTATATCAAATGAAGGTATAATACCCAAAACTGGACCACTGGTATAATTAAGCCAATCTTTAAAAATAAGGGCGATCCAAAATCACCGAAAAAATTATCGACGCATCTCCCTATTAAGTTGTTTCGAAAAAACTTTTTACGTCTTTAATAAAAACAATTATTTAAAACATATGCAGAAAATCTAAAATATAATTTAATTAAAATAGTACAGGCCGGTTTCAGGAAAAATCACTCAACGGCTGACAATATTTTCATTTAAAAGAGTCTTACTGATATTATGCAAAGTAGTAAAGCAAAATTGTTCTGCTGTTTTGTAGATTTCTAGCTGCCGTTTGACTCATTACGGAGAGTGGGTTTGTGGAAAAAAAACTACAAAGTGAGGGTATCGATGGGAAATGTTTTAAGGTCATTCAGAACTTGTACGAAAGTATAAAAAGGTGGCTACACAAGAACGATGTTCTCCTTTTTTTAGCTGTTTGAACAGAGTCAGACAGGGTGAAAAATTATCACCTTTTTATTCAGTATATGTTTAAATGATGTTGATGAACATTTAGGAAATCATGTTAATGGTGTGCAAAAACTGAGTTGCATTAAACAAGTTCGATGATAACTGTAAAACATGGAAAATGACAATAAATACAAATAAAATATAGATAGTAATGTTTAGCAAAGGCAGACAGTCAAATAAATACAATTTCAAAATAGGTAATGATACAGTAGACATACTAAGCGAATACAAATATTAAGGAATTTATTTTACAAGAAGTGGATCCTTCAAAAAGGCAAAGCTATGTATAATTGAGCAGGCATAAAACATGTTTGCTTTTTTGCGCAAAATCAAATTGTTATCGGTCCCATATGACTTACAATTATATTTGTTTGATAAGTTTATTAAGCAAATTCTATTATACGGATGCGAAATTTGGGGTGGGGCTGATAATGATTCGATGGAAGAGTTCAATTAAGATTTCTAAAATACATATTTAACTTTAAGAAATCGACGCCGTCCTATATGGTTTACGGCGAAACTTGTGTGTACCCTCTAGACATCTATATAAAGAACAGAATGGTGTCTTTTGGGTCTTATTTAATCGACAATATTTCAAATAATGAGACTCAAAAAGTCTTCTAATATGCTACATAAATCTGAACAATTTACCATTTAATAGCTTAAACATATAAGGATTTATTATGCTTATCAGGATTTTTAAGTATGTAGTATTCACAAAGTTTTATAAATAAAACATGGCTGGTCAAATCTATGCTGCAACGCTCTAAAGATATTTTCATACAAAAGTGGAAATCAGAAATCGCAATACAACGAACACAAACATTTGCACGCTATTAAAACAAGATTTTAAACAGAGTGGGTACACATAACTAAGAAAAAAGAGTTTAGCAACAGGTTTATTATGGGATTTCCCATGGGCGAACTGTATTCACCTACAACTTTATTGTTGGCCGATGTCATTTAATGTTTACTAGTTTTAAACATTTTGTGGACTTCAACCAATAGATCATAGCTGTCAAAAAACGATTCGCCATTCATTTAAGGAATTGCAGTAAGTTTTAATTGTAAGCGTTATTTAATGCAAAGGGAGATAATTTGAAAATGTGTCATTTTCAACTAAGTCTTCAGAAAATCTGGCATCCCCAGTTTAAGACCGGATTTCGTTTTCTGACTATTTTACACTTACATCGAATACAAATCCGGTTAATTAATGGTCAAAATGTGCAAATTTTGCCAAGCAAGCTGTTTAAGGAAAGGGCGGTAAATCTAGATGAGCATTGAGTAAAATGGAAATCAGTCAATTTAGACTTATTCGTGAGTGTCTAGCTAGGATTATTTGATTTTACAAAACATAAAATGATCACTCATAATAAGGCAATACAATTCATCCCAAAGTATGTCGCTAAACTTTTTGCCTTTAGTATATCGTTGTTGCCTGCGTATTTATGTAAAACAATTATAACAGTCAGGACGAGAATCCACAAATTTCCTATTGAAACAGGGCGATGGAGAGGTATCCCAGCACATGAACGAAAATGTTCATTGTAATGATATTAAAGGTTGAATTCCATTACCTTTTTGTATTTCCTAAGTTTTATGCTGAGACAATATCCCGAAGTATTGCTACAATAATCCAAATATATTGAAGCTTGCTGATTTATTGAACTCAAATTGCAAATAAAACATAAGAAAATTAGCTGTATTCCTAAAACAAGTGCTTAAAATGCAAAACTTATAATATCCAATAAAGCAAAAGGCTATGAGGCAGATCAGACACACACTGTGGTACACTGAGCCGTTTTGTATCTGTTTGCCTAGGTTGATGCCAATTTCAGGTTTTCGACCACCCGAAATCGTGTGCGTCGTCGTCCTTAATTTCTTAACCCATTTTGGCATACATCTGAATAAATACCTTTCTGTTGAGCAATGTATGTGGGGAAAGCATTTTGATGTACAATAAGTGTGTACATACATCAGCACAAAATAACGCTTTTTCTTTGAGAAATAAATCAATATCTGTGAAGGATTTTCTTTTCATATTTATAAGTTTTAGTTATGAGATACAGATTGCGTGTCGACTTTTCTAAAATGCCGTTCTCTTGTTTGGGTTCCAAACCTACCAACCAATCGGATAACTCCTCGCTCTCTTGGCACGCTTGAAAGGATCCAGTAGTGACGATTGAAATACGAGAATGTATTAGATTGCCGGAATGTCCATGTAATAACGAATGGGTACCAACAGTTTAACGTTGTTTAAACTTTATTGTAAATAACGGAGTATCTATTGACTAGAACTGCAACGATAAGTCGGTTAACCGGTACCGATTGCAAACTGCCGATTTACAGGTTCCAAATTTACTAACCAGTTAATCGGGCTCTTGGGTTATTTCCCTTGCCAGAAAACGTTGTCACTTACAATATTTTGCTCCCCAAAATACCTTTTTTAATGCTAAAATGTACAAAATAAAAAAGAGATGAATGTGTTGGTTGTCGGGCACTTCAACCACAAAACATTTCAAACCCATGGTTATTTCTACCCGAGAAAGCTATACCCCATTAAACATTTCAGTCCAAGATTTTGTGACTAACTCATTTCACCCCACTTATATTTCAAACTTTGTGCATTGTTTAAGTGATATATTATAGCTGTTATTTTTTAAAAGGCATAATGTCCTTCAAAAACACGAATTGTGTTTACACGTGTGTAATACAAACAGTGCTGATTCGTGCAAAGAATATGTTCCGGTCGCTATCTGAAGCTGTCCGCACTGTCCCTCATTAACATAAGCGTGCACAAACAGGTAAACAGGTATTTCGGAATACCTCGGTGTATAACCAAATATATATATATATATATATTCCTTTCATACCATACATTTGAATGATAATTTAAAAAAGAAGCTAGCCGTGGTAGTAGAGGAACTGAAAATTTTACGATCTCTTCGCACGGGTTGAGGTTCGGATCCCGCTCAAGATAAAAGAGTAAGTGATAATTTATAGATGTAAAAGGCATAATGTCCCTCAAAACACAATTTGTGTTTGCATTTGTGTAAAACAAAACAGGTGCTGATTCGTTGATATAGAATACAATGATAAAATATATATACCAGTAATTAGACTGAATGAAATCAACGATTTTTTATTATTATCCGCGGCGAAGTGCAAAAAATATGTTTCGGTCGCTATCGGAATCTGTCCTCACTGTTTTAACAGGCATTTCGGAATACCTCAGTGTATAACCAAATATATA
>JAULCE010210856.1:0-11318 GCA_032359355.1 Macoma nasuta | reverse complement strand
AGAACTTTATGGCGTAAACAAGCCAATTATAGCAATTTTGACGAATTCAAGGGCCATAATCCAGTCGCGCATGGGCGAACCTTGCTGATTTTCCAAAGGAACCGAACTCTCATAGATATCTAACTACTGTATAAGTTTGATCAAGATCCGATTAAAAATGAAGACTTTAGAGCACAAACAAACAATTGTTTACTGACGCGCAATTTTGACTAATTCAAGGGCCATAATCCAGTCATGCATGGGCGGATCTGCTGGTTATCGAAAGGAAGCGAGCTCTCATGGATATCTAACTGCTGTATAAGTTTGATCAAGATCCGATCACATATATATCATGTTAGATTATTGAAACTTACATGTACGTGGTGTTGAAATGATGCATCGATATTCGACAGAAAGAACGTAACTGCCATTTTAGTAATTCCATCTATGGGATTGTAGAAGAAAAAATATTTTTCTTCTAAAAACCCGTATGTGCCATTTTTCAAAAATGTCGCATACGTATGTTTAGCAGAAAACCGACGATGATTATTCAATTTAATTTACGTGCACGAATGCTGATAATTTTCGTTTCCAAAGGTCACCATGAGCTTCTTATAGTGACTTCTTATAAACATAGATATTTTGACACAATAAGTAAGTCACATGATCGACCCGGAGGTCTTCATTCCACAACAAACGTATATCAAATATTATGTCCCCTTACAATAGTATCAATACCTCTCCATTTAGTTTAAGATCTTTGTTTATAAAAAAATGTATGAACTATTGAGCACAACGTTTTATTTGGCAAGTTTCCAGATGATGATGAAATAATATACCCACGTAGATCTACAGTTGAAACAGAAAGAAAATAATAATTAGGATTACGCCCGTGAGGCGTTTAGCAAATGTAGCTAATTGTTCAAGTTTGACATCATACATTTTTGTTACAAAAATTGTAATTATCCCAATAACGGTAAAGTTCAGAGGGGAAACATTCCCGTTTGTTATCTTAAGCAGGATTTATATTGATGAAAAGATCTCTGATTGAAAGAGCTACTATATCTCGAAAAGCGTCGACTGATCAGGGACATTACTGTTTGCAACAAAATGAAGTAATGAGATAGAGGGTTCGGAAAAAAACAATTATGTTTATTTATTTATCTACGTTGTGTTTAACTAATCTATGTAAAGCTACATGAGTTGTTTGCAGTCGATAAGATTCAAATTTAAACCATCCACCTTTGATAATTTTACCAGTGCATAAAAAGGTGGTGACTGCCCGTAAAAAAATCCCAAATTATTGCGTTGCATGCATTTATATAAAACTTAATTCAACGAAGTATTCCTTTAACAAAGGGTAGGTTGGGCAACATTTATAGAGTGTAAATCATAATGTGACATATTAATTAATTATTTTTTTGGAAACCGTTCATACCTTTTACTTTCTTAAATGAAACCATCACTTCGTTTTTTAAAGGGGATATCTTTCTACGCAAGACACATCTATAAAGCGCTTTATTTGTGACACAATGTAGGACTGCCCTTTCAAGAATTACGACACACGTAATCATGTCGTTCACATTTTTCTGATCGTATTTAATCTTTGAAATGTATTGGATTTTTGCCAAGTGGACCACCGGGATTTCTGTTCGCAATGACCTTAAATGCAAACATGCTTATATTTGAATTAAAGTCCTGAGTAGCTGTCGCTCTTACGCTTAAAGAATTTAAACCTTACCTGGTCAAAAAATCATCAACTTCTGAAACACATCTCTCGTGCATATTTCAATTGTAATTAAGTTATACACAACTTTTTACCAAGTGACAAACAGTTTAAAATTAGATCAGACCCCTAGTTATTCGGCGTCTGGTCGAGATAAAGTCGTTTACGTGTGTTATTTTATGAGAAAATGCGATAAGAAAAAAAAAAGATTAAATGTAAAGTTTAATTTTAATATCAAACGATATGTAATGGTTGCATTCAAATGTTGGGATTTTACTTCTGAAGTCTGCACATATCCTTTGTAGTACACTGTTTGCTTAAGAAGACCTTCTTACAGTTTGAACGAGGCCTTTTTGTAGTGAGTATAGACGCTTTTTTATGGCAAGCGTCGTATTGATTATAGGACCAGCAGATCGATTCATTCATTATTAACCGCGACTAAAGACCTTGAGTCGTCCTCTGGTGGGTCTTGATGATGCAATACTCCAAGTACACTTGCCAGACAGACTGAACATCTCAGAAAACTACTTCATAGAATTACTCGTCTACATAAATAACCACGAACGTTCGTACATGTGGGTTTACTTCCCAATTGGTCTTTCTTCGTAGAAACGGAATTCAATTAATTTGAACACTTTCGACAGAACATAAACAGAAGGAATCGGGATTTCTTTTCGCCCAGTGAGTTTCTGGGAAAACAATCCTTGTCCGAATACTCGTGAGTCTGAGATCAGTTATCATTAAAGTACACATGACCATCGATATGTCCAAGTGTGTGGGCTATAATTATAAGTTCGAATTACCCGGGGTTAGAATTCATTTCGAACTGCAAGTAAATCGAACTTATTCAGGAATATCCCCTAACCTAATGAACGACGCGTATTCAGAAAGCAAGTACCTATGTTTTATTCAGATTTCCGATACAAGTAGGTTCAATTGTATAATAAGAGTCACATACTTTACCTTTAGCACGCGGTGCAGTTTGTCGTTTGCAGCATTTTTTGTTTGCAATATAGTTTTAAATGTAAGCTGGGTGTACAGGTATGTACAAACAACTTGCTAAGACCGTTCAACGCAGAAGAATAATTACGCTGAAACAGTTGTCAAGTCCATGATCTGCAGGACTCCGCTTCGAACATTCGCAAGCTGAGATTTTTCTAAAACTTAGTATTTCCACATCAGAGTTCGATCAAAATTTTACTCCAATGTATTTCAATTATCTATCCTCTAATTGCAGAAAATATAATTTGAAAAGTAACACAGACGACAGCTAATGCAGACGACAATTTGCCTCCATGTGTGTTAAAGAGTTCATTTATAAGTAGGCCAGTGTATGCAGTCAAGCGGTATGCAAAGCTTCTAGGTCACTGTGACCATTTACGTTGACGTGATATTAATCCTTAATTCAGAACGTCTATAAAACTACCAACTTAAGATGCCGTTGTACCATACGCTATAAATCATGTAGTTATAACCCAGTAATAAAACAATACATCGGACCATACAAAACAACCCTGAAACAAAATCCGGGGCATGATCGAAGCTATATAACGTGGTTGCTTTTGGAGTAAACGTCAAAGAACTTCTTTCAGAGGCAGCACTAGATGGCGCAACGAGAGAGAGGAACGCTTTTCTTTACCGTTTAAACGTAAACACAACCCAAACGAAATGCATTTTTTTAAAGAAATGTAAGAAATATTGATAATAGTTTCATTTATTTAAAAAATATTATTTATATGAATATCAAACAGTGTGGTGCCGGATCAGATGCCGAGTAACTCGGCGTCAGATCTGGCTCCACGCAGTCTGAGTAGGTTATCAGTGATCAATGATAAGCGCGTTCGATGGAAAAGAATTGGGTTTCTTCCAGTGTAGACACAGCAATTAAATCCAATAATTGTTGAATAACGCGTATATTGTAGTATCTTATGTTTCTATATATCTTAGAAACAAAAGGTAATATTGTCATACAAAGCATTTTTATTTCGAAGATGTCAAATATAACATTTTCAGTCAAAACTGAAATCAAAGAGCTGAACAGCAACCTCAGACTCTAGGTAAATGTGTATAATTGCTAGGACAGGTATTGATTGAGCAGCCATTTTACTAGGTCATAGGAATCTGAAAGTTTGATGTACAACGGGATTATATGCGGCGTCTAAGTTTAACCCTAACCGTTTACAGTTATGCCAAATGTACTAAATAACGCGACAACTGAAAGGTGGAACTTTGCCAGCCAACATTTAAGGCGGGTAAACATGCTTTACTCCTTATTTCTCGACCCGATTATAGGATGTGACCATTCATTAGGATCGAATTGAAAAGTACGATTGTAATAAATGGTCACATCATATAGTTGGGTCGAGACATTCAAAATTAAACTAGATATCAGTTTTCATATTCGTTCGCTTATCTTTAGTCTTAAGAAAATATACAGTACTATAATATGATTTATACTATGTTGGTCTACAAATAAACACAGATATTTCGCAGTCTAAACCTCATACACCACTCAAAGCCACCATAGAAGCATCGTGAGAGATATCTGATGCAGTGCAACTCACTGGTTCATCCTTTAACGCGCCTGATTTGTTTCACTTCTTCATGCAATGACAACAATCGTCCTGTACTATTTCGACACAAAAGTCACATAAAAGCGCCAATGCAAATACCGCAGTCCCATATCAAAAGCTGAAAAAGCAGCGACTGAGCTGCCTCTCCACGTTTGGCAATAAATGTAAGCCCCATAATAAGGGTGTTGGTGTTGGTAAATCCAAATTTTATTTATCCGTCTCTGTTTATAAGATGTTTGTGAATTCGTTTTGCGAAAGTACAGCAGTTTATTGAATCATTTAGTATTGGTTGGATGTAGATCTATGCTAGACTGGAAAAATCTTCATATTTCAAGAGTTCTACACTATTTTCCACACGGTTTTACCAAATACATAGACAATTTCAGAGTGGGCGCGCGCCGGGTCCGCCCCCGCCTGAATCCGCCTAAGCGTAGTGTACACATGCTGTACACCCAAATGGCGCTCCACAACCTTGACCTAGTTTTGCAAATACTATGACGATGAGTGGTATTCTGCTGCATGTGTTCCAAATACAACACGTATATAAAACAAAATCTATTGGCATTCCATTATCTGACAACCGCAACAATAAATGCCACAGCTTGCAGCTTTAATACAGTATCCCCTAAAAGTCTTTAGAAATCTTGTGCAATCTCATAACGATGCTGTACAATACTGAATTATCTCCCATTGCTGCCCAGTTAGATATAGCATACGAACCGGCTCAAAACTCTCAAAAACCACATTATACGCTTTATAAACAGCATGAAGATGTTTATAAAGCGCAACACGCTGTAACGGTAGTTTTGAACCGGTTCATTTTCGAAACTATCGCATTCGAGAACGGTGTTGACGATTCGGTTCGGATTCAGGTTTCATTAGTTTCATTTCTGTAACACTTTTGAAGGAAATGCGACCCACACATACATATCGCCGTGAATAAGTAAAGACTAAATCACATTTTTATAATCATACGCCCACCGTCAAACAATTTGGATCAAATATGAGTCTATACTTTTTTGTAGGACCTGACCTGGGTGGAAATTTTCTGCATTTCATATAGGCAGCACTGATATTCAAAGGGAAATAAGTTCAAATAACATGGTTTGGCGAACATGTTTTGGACGGTATTGTAAATAAAAGCAACCCTTAATAACCTTGACAATGACAACACATGTTCGCTTAAAATATCTAATAACCAGAAATAGGAGATTTTTTCCTTTCCTGAGTTCATGGATTCCAACAATGAGTAAAAGTCACCGATGATAAGCGGGTACTAATATTTTCACTCATATGACTCTGTAGCGAATGTAAGAACGTTTTCCATAAATATTCGTTATAAGGCAAACGATTGTTATAATGCAAACGTCATGGATGGTACAGATAAATACACGTATCTCATTTCTCTACCAAACAATAACAAACGATCATTCATTTTAAATACCTTTCCAGGATCGGTGACGAGATAATGTATCCTGTAAATAAATGCTTAATAGGGTGTCAATTTAGTATTAATTCTATGTATCTTCTTGTATGGACAAGTACAATCCATACATACCCCTTTTCCAAAATAAATAATAATCTATTCTTTGAATTTCTAAAGCCAAACTATTGTCTATTTGTATATACAATCTATTTATAGTATGAGTTATAATATGTAACAATTTCAAAGTTATCTTCCTCTTCCAGTAGATATATTGGTAACCAATCCTAAGTTATCTATTATTTGTAAATTGTAATCAGTGGATAAATGTGTTGATTGTTAATCCCGATAGTATAAGTTGGCATGGTATTGTTCATAGATTGAACCAGCGGCATACCATTTTAGAAAGCATGAATAACGCCAATATATCACCGAAATCACGAAAGCAACCCCCACCCGGATGTATGGCTGTTATTCTTCGTACCTCTTGCAACGCTGATTTTACCAGACATTGTAGAAACCATATTTCCTCCCGGCGCTACAGTACGGACACGTATTACATTGAAACAGGAAACGAAACCATTGTATAATATATTGGTATAACCGTTCTCTAAGCGCATGAATGACGTGTACGTGGGTTTTTCTGTTTAAAACTTCCAGCACTCGCATGCTACACGCATGATGTGTTGTATCATTAATGTTGATCATGCAAACCGCAATCGAAAAAGTAGCGACTCGGGAGTAAAATCTTTTAAAAAAAACATCGGTGTAATAACTGCCGGTACTGTTTGTGAATATGTTGGGATAGACTGCGGACGTTAAGTGTTCTTATAACATCCTATACCGTACGTCCGGACGCGTGCGAAATCACTTATAATTCTTGAGCACTTGTCTATTTTGTACATAGTGTTTATTCACCTTGGTTCGTCTCCCAACTATGCCCTGGTTGCTAGCCAGGATTGGAGCACCATTCTTAACCAACTGACGCTCTAGTCCTTATCCTGCAGCTTAAACTTTCGTCTGCTGCCATTTTCGTCTAAGACTTCTTGATGTTTTACCTTGTGCAATTCCCTGAAAATTGGTGATGCTGCAGTTTGGTTGTCAAACAGCTTCGATCCGGATTAGCCGCCGAGTTATTCGGCCTCTTATCCAGGTCAAAGTTGATTGAAAATATTACTAGGTCGCGATTGACAGGTAAGGGCTAATCTTTGATCATTAATAACTTACACATACTTGTTTTGAATCTAGATAATAATAATAATAATAATAATAATAATAATAATAATAATAATAATAACTTTATTTCGTGAAGGAAACATACAAGTATAAGACATATACAGCAAAAATGAGCAAAAACAAAACCCGCTATATATACCTTTTATTTCATATGGTCATCAATAAAACATACATACAGATCCACTCACATCATTTTTCTCTACTTCTAATCTCCAACTTAATCTCACTCTCTCCCATACACTCGTACACAAACATACACTCACGCCTTTGCACACGCCTACATCTACCCCAACACACCACATATACTATAAAAAACAATTAAATTAAGGCTGACAATCACATACTAATTAATCATTCTTAATACATGACCTGACACAATCTGCAAAAACGCCAATTGACTCGACGTCTAATCCGACACCAAACTGTTTGACACCTTAAAATGAATACAATAAACTTGTAATTATTTTACATTACTTGTGTTGCGTTTTGCGTCTATCGTCTAAACATAGCGTTCCACCCGCTGTAGAAATAATGTTTCCCATGCAGAGTGTGTTTTGAACGTATTTCTGTCGTTGAACTTCTTGTAGTAAACAAAATGTTTTAGAGCCAAAAGTCTATCTATCTATCTATCTATCACTTTAAGCAAATGATCCATTTGCCAGAATATGTTCAAAGTTCATCTTCTACAGATGCGTCAAAAGGCGTATATATCGAGTGCAGGGTCAACGGAAGTTATTCACCCGAATACGTTGTAGTCCGAAAACCTTGTAAACGTCAACTTGGAATGCTAAACGTGATTTTTGTTGTTGTTGTTCTCTATCCCGATTTTTGTTGTTGTGTCCACCAATGTCAACCTGTTAAAGCGCATGTTTAAAACATCGGGAAACAAAGAATACGAGTACACGAACTATTGTCTTGAATACAACAAGAACACCTATGAAATCAAACATGCTGAACCTAACAGTGAGCGGCGGCCCAGATGTTGCTCACTAGGTGGAGAGCGACTGGTAAACTTGCATGGTAAACGCTGCATAGAGTCACTGAATAAAATACAATCAAGCCTCGTTACATTATCTCGATCTCGGTCAAGTCGAATTCATACCTTGCCCGAAAATAGTATCTGAAACAAACCATAGGCATTTGCTAAGCGGTTACGTATCAAAATTGGGAGGGGGACTTTATGTATTAGTTGGAACTACCCGAAGTTTGAGTAATTGGAACTTATAAAAGTAGTCCCGCAATTGTCGATCATATAATAGAACTTGTCTGGTCCTAGATTTTGAAGATGTTATTTATGAACGTCAAACAAATCTGCAAAGATTATCAGTGTTTGGCACATCTGAAACACGCATTAGTCGGGTGGTGGGGTTGGGGTGGGGGTAGGGGGTTATAACGCTCCTAACGCTGTAGGTCTGTTTGCGTGTTCTCTGTGTTAAATAAGTGTACATGTATCGTAGGCTAGGTCTGCTTCCGTCAGTCTTCGTCAACTTCTGTTATACTTCTAGCCTACTTGTTCTCCGCGAAAACAAGCGTTTATGTCTAAAACAACATCGATCCCGCTACTGTTACTGACAGAACATTGACTTATGATCCCACTACTGTTACTGACAGAACATTGACCTATGGTCCCGCTGCTGTTACTGACAGAACATTGACCTACGATCCCGCTACTGTTACTGGCAGAATATTGACCTACGATCCCGCTACGGTTACTGACAGAACATTGACATATGATCCCGCTAATGTTACTGAATGTTACTGACAGAACATTGGCCTATGACCCCGCTACTGTTACTGACAAAACATTGACCTATGATAGAACATTGACCTATGATCCCGCTACTGTTACTGACTGTTACTGACAGAACATTGGCCAATGATCCCGCTACTGTTACTGACAGAACATTGACCTATGATAGAACATTGACCTATGATTCCGCTACTGTTACTGACAGAACATTGACCTATGATCCCGCTTCTGTCACTAAAAGTGCAAAGTGTGAAGTAACGCATGTCCACTGCATCTTTCTTTAAGTGTTGTTTCCGCACAACTACTTCAAACATGATAAATAATAGTCATACACATTTGTAAACAAGCGCGTATACTTAACACAAACTATCAACTAAATTTTTGTTTACTAAACAATAAGTGCGCCAATTTACGATTTCCAACATTAAGCCTTTTCTTCCATAGAGTCGCATTTTGACGCAGATGTCTTTTAAAACAATATGGATATTGGAGTATTTGTCATAACGAAGAAATGCTCCACTTTCCAAAATATTTTCAAAGCCATTTGAAAGTTGTGTCCTCCTTTCTCCTAGATAATATACTCTTCATCATATAATTTCATTGTGAATGGATCTTAAATTACGGGATGGAGTAAAGGGTTCAGACATTGCAAATAGTGTAGACTCAAATTGACGTGGTGTCTGATTAGGGCCTTCACTGTTGATACACCAGAACATCATACGCTACTACTCCAAACAATGATGTAATGGTTTCGGGTCTTGGAACGTCCATACAGCGGTGCTGCTATTGACCACGCATGACGTCACTGTATCAGTGGCCGTAACGTTTCTCTTAACCATCACTGGGCAAAAATAACGAATGCTCATCGTAACACACAGTTTGGAGCCAGATAAAACACCGAGTTACTCAGCGTCTGACCCGGCTACAAACTGTTTATAAAAAACAGTAGTAAATAGTTCAATATAATGATTAAAAAATACAGAAAATGGTGAATATTTCATATAATCAGCGGTGCGTTTAAAGGATAGCGACCTTTTTTCTCCTACTGAACAAATAAACCAGGTCACTGAAAAAAATTAACCGTGCGAAATAGGTCCATAAGATGCACTGTGAAATGCCATTTAATTAAGCTGAGGCAAACACAATATTCTAAATAATAATACAGTGGAATGCCCTGGGTTTGTTTTATTGTTTGTATTACCATGGGCGTCAAACAGTTTGGTGCCGGATCAGACGCGGAGTAACAGTGTTTGTGGATTATCAGTGATCGCTGATTCACGCGTTAGTTGGTAAAGACTGCGATGTTTTACAAGGTGGCATCTGGGTTACAGCAGGCAAGGTCATGGCGCGATGTGGGTTCGTTAACGTTGAGGCCAGTTGAGGCCAGTGTTTAAGCTAAACTGATACTACTTTAAGCTAGAGTCACACCAAAGCCGGACCCAACACGGATCACCCCGGATTAACACGGCCGACCCCGGATTGAGAGATATCTTGATCCGGGGTGATCGCTAGCAACTATTGCATTTTCTTCCTTTTTTTCGCTGCGCCACAGTCGTTCTTTTATTGAGAGATATGTTGGATTCTGTTGAACTTTTCAAAATTAAGTTAAGTATTAAAGATAAGAAATTAAAATTGATCTACGCCACTCACATTTAAAATATACAATACTTTACAGACAGTGTGGACCAATACCTTTCGTCCGGTGTAGAGTGCATGTTTTCCTCGAATCATCGTCAACAATGATATGAGCTAAGATCGCTATTAGAAGATAGGATCTAAACACACACAGTTGTTTGGGGCGTTGAAGTACAATGTTCGAGTCTTATACAAGTTTGAGTAAACCAGAAACAGTACACATTTTAATCCGTTGTAATACCGGGTATTCATAGTTTCGTTGTATTCGCAATTTATTTATTGTTTCATCACGAGGTTGCATTAGTTATAAATGAACGTGATCTTTTCTTTCGGGAATGTTGACTTTTATCGCTACAGAATTTAATTATATACTTATGAAAAAGCTTAACGTAAACGAAAACTCAGATACTTGCATATCATGCTAGTAGACGGACAAGCTGTCCGAAAAGCAAACGTGTATATTCAATAATCGAGAAATCAATCAAATATATAGATAGATAAAACATATATACGATTTATTGCATGAACTATGTTTTTGTTTGTAGGGTTTTGTGTGTAGTTAGTCTTTTAATGACAAAAAAACTGAGTATATAGGTATCTAACTTAAATGAGCGATCCAACGTTGAAAATTTAAAATTGCGCAAGACGTCACAATATAACGTTATTATATGTGTTTATAAGTGTAGTAAATGTAAAATCTTCGCCGGTATCTATGTATAGCCTGTAATAGGGCACGATTATATAACCACCAGAGACTTGCTTAATAACGCCCGTATATGCTTATATAACGAAGTTTTTACACGGGGAAAGCAACGGCTTTTTTCGCCTATAGGTAATGCGTATATGCGTGTGCGTCCCTCTTTTTAACCTCAAAATTCTTACTAGCTAACAGCTCTGAAAATCTGTAACAAATTCACGTGCGGTTTCCGGATGTCCTCGGACCTTACCGATATGAAGTTCCGAATTTCACAAGGGAGGTCACGCTGATTTGCACAG
>JAULCE010210634.1:0-11323 GCA_032359355.1 Macoma nasuta | reverse complement strand
GAATTAACGTGTTTAAATTGAATAGATTTAGACTAACTTTCTGTATTTTTCTACAAATCCCTATGTTATGACAACTCTTTAGAATTGGCCTTGTAAAACTATTCTGATTCATAATTACACCCCATTTTGTCTTCTACTCAAAATGGTCTTGATAAATGAATATTTACCCGTTTCGATTATTAGACCATACCACATCTTCCCTACTTCGTCTACACAACCATATATTACCCTTTCGTTGAGTTCTCTCTAAGAACCCAGTTTGGTTACAAATCTTATTTTTTCTAATTATGACATTACTTCCTCGTCAATTATATTTCTTCTGCACAACAATTGCGAATTTCTATTTTTTCAAGTAACACAACATTTGGATCAAACTTGTTCAACCCTTTTCTTAACATATTTTTTCAGACGCAGCCACAATGAAAGCATGTGATGGATAAGAAACATATTATAGAAAGGACAATGCAACATCATTAATAGTTTTTAAAATAATTTCATGTTTCATTTCCCACATTATTTTCAAAGGTCATCTGCTAAATAAGTGTAAAAAGATATGTGTCATTGCAGGAAATGGTTAATTCGCGTTGATTCAATTGAGGAAAATGAAACATTTGTTCATCATGATGGATAAACCACCGTTTCCCACATTGTTTCGATAGACATCTGAAACAGAGGCGTCAGAAAGCGTACATATATACATGTAGAGAGTATACTTTAATGTAGCGCCACACAAGAAAAAATGCATTCCAGACAGTGCATACCACGAGTAACCATAGGATGGCATTTTTAGGCGAACAAGACAGCCACAAATGATTATGGTGTATAACCGTTGTTAACCGTATTCGGCTAGCAGGGCATAGATATAGAGTAGACCCTGGCAAGTAGGAGAAACAAGAACTGTCACAAACATGAGCTTCAGATCCGGTTTTTTCTGACTCGTCGCATATGTTGAGACTCAATTTTACCATGACAGATTCCCCGTCTTTACAAAGCTCAAGATCACATGACAGTTTTTCCATTTGTATTATCTGCTTTATTTCCAGAAAGCAGTCTGAGAAATCGAGCAAGAACTTTAAATATTGGAATGCATCTAACAAAGGAATGAGTATCTTAGATGAAATACATATATTTTAGTTATGATTGATTTTTTAAAAATGGAACATTTGCTTAAAATGAACAAATGTCGGAAAATGTTTTCAATTGTCATCTACTACATAGACGTCAAAAGGCGTATAATGTGAAAAGTAAAACTGATTACACATGCTGTAGAATTCACTTCTCCTAGTTCTGTTTATTGTCTACATTGGTGTTCATCAACATTTCACGTGTTATGTCTCGCTAAACTTTAGAACCCTAAGCAGGCAGCTTTGAGATGTATAGAAATTGAGTCCATCTGACATGTGGTGTTACATACTTTCCTGCAAAACACCTAGTATGAGCCCGTAACTCTACGTGGGTATCTTGCCAGTTTTTAAAGACATCTAAAGGAGCACGACTAGCGGTACTCTATCTTACACAATGCAGAATTCAACAAACTGACAGACGTTTTCCAAGCAAAACAAAATCAACTCAAGTCCGAAGGCTTGGGCAACTAGGCCAACACATTCGAGGCTATAACGGATCAGGAAATTGACAAATTATGGCTTGATAAGCAGCAGCGAAGCGAAACACCCGACAACATCCTTAATTCGCTGTGTTTTTTCAATACAGATAACTTTGGCCTCCGTGGGCCACACGAACACTGGAGATGTGTTGGGCCGACATCACGTTGGCCATTGACGATCCGGGCAATTAATTTCTTGAGTTTCAGTAGAGATTGACAAAAATACGCCAAGGCACAAACCCTAGAGACTTGAGAGTGGTGAATCCTTAAATGTGGGCACGAAACAAGCTGTCATGAGACCCGGGGGACAATGGTTCAAAGGACACCCTATCGGTGAGAACAAACTTACCTTAATCGTGAAAAACATGGCAAAATCCGCAGGTTTGTCAGATTCGAAGAAACTCACAAATTACAAATCACAGTGCGCGAAGACCCCTTGTGCAGAAATGAGAATCAAGTCCCGGCTAACCAGATCATGGAGACAATCGCAACATCCAATCCATCAACAAGTACAGCAACATCAGCGAGATCCAACACAAAGGTTTATTTGGAATTTCAACATCCAACACTCCGTGTCCATATAATCAGCTGTCACTCAATCAATACAATTTGAACATGGACGCGACTACACTTTCAAGAACACACAGTGGCGAATACACATTTCATGGTGGATTAAACAACATGTTCGCTGGGAGCATTTTCGGCGGTACATTCAATGTCAACATAGTGTCCAACACGGCAAAAAGCATTCCACAACCTACTCCCAAAATAGCGATTCCGACTGATTTTGAAATGAAAATGTTCATGTTAACTTTCAATGAGTTTACACGGGTGAAGGTCGTGGTCATAAACAATATTGATGACGTCATTTTGACCTATATGTCTTTATTATGTTAACTGATGTTAGTAGTTTATTGATAACTTGTTCAATTACACACATTGAAAAATGAAATAATACGTTATTTTGAATAATAAATGACTCCTTTTTATACGCGAATCACAAAATTTTATTATTGTGGAGATTCGAACTGTCCGAAGATTCGCCTTTGTCAAAGTTCGGTAAGGCATTCGGTTAACTACGTTACTTTTTACGATATTACGAAAACTCCTCGTGCGACTGAGTTACGCGTAGCGCCGAAAAATCTCAATGTTTTTACATAATGGATAATTTTCAGCTTATATCTTACTTAAAAATATTAGCTTTCTTATCAATACCAAAGTTTGTCGCATATTGTCATATTGCAGAGAAATACAGCAAAAAGTCATTTTTTTCTTTATCATAAACATTTACATTGGATGCTATTATCAACAGTATACAGTTTGTAGTCAGCATGCTACAGTAGGGCGGATCTAAAAAGACTAGCCTTCTTCTAGGGCGAAAAGCTCTTGTTGCATGCGCCGCGATGGAAATGTGTTATTTTCCACACATCTCAACAATCCAACCCTCCAAAATTAGGAGCGATAGTTATCAGTCGTTGTCATTCGTACTTCGAAACTTTTTCACGGAGATGAACGGAATATTCATTTTGTGCCAGTTCGAATCACCACTATAATATTCAGAATTTTCATTCGGTCTATATGTTGATGCTGTCAATATTTGTGTTCAAAACACACTGCTTAGTTGATAAAAAGTATCCATCACTCGTTTTATTTGGAGATCAAGATTTTTAAAATTCGTCACGGAAAAGACAGTTATTAACCTTGCCAAGTGGCTCATTTAAGAAATCTTGTTCTCCAAAGAAAACTCATGATGGATCCTATATAAATGTGTAATGCTGTTCTAGATCAAAGGTTGACTTTCTTTTCATATGTTTGTTTGTAGTCGTCAATCTTTGTTGGAACATTAAACTACATTGCAATAGAACCACATATCAATAAAATGACCACCCACAGTCAATACTCGCTATGTCGAAGTTGTTTGGATCATTTTTATTAGTTAAGCAAAGTTTAAATTAGACTCGAACTTAGGGTAATTTTAACTATAACAATTAGTCTCCCTAACTTCAACATGTATCTACAAAGCAAACCCTATGATTTTCGTTCACATTTTGGTTTCAATTAAAGCATGAATTCAGCAAAACCGTGCTAGAGATATCGAGTTTCAACTGATTTGGTGCCCAACAAACTATTTCATACATCTGTTTAACTCATTCTCTCCTATACTATATTTAGATTGTGACGTCATTGTTCTATTTTTAGCCTACTAAACATAATCTCAAAGACAAAGTATTGCTTAATGTCAATGGTTTTGAAGATATTATGGGAAATAAAGCATTTGCTCCATAGGAACAAATGCTCAATTTCTCATAATCTCTTCAAATGTCAGCCACAATAGATACCAAATTATGCGTCTCTAGGAGGGAATGAGTTAAGGTGGCTCATGAAAGATTGCCTTCCACTTGTTTTATATAATTCAATAACTGCTATAACATTCCAAGGGGAGTGGAGTCTCAAGATAAATAGTCATGCAGTATTAACCCTTTACCTCATAGATATGCCTTTTTACATCTCTGTAAAACATGACATCTAAAAACATTGTTGGAAATGGAGAATTTGCTCATAATACACAATATTTCCAAAAACATTCAAAATTGGCGTTTTCATTTGCATTATAATTTATATATTCATCCATTACATCAGATGTTCAATGACAGATGGCCATGAAGTGTCCTCACCTTCATCGCATAATACTGCTTGTCATCTTCTCGCCGCACCTTAACCACATTTCCATACGCCCCCTTGGCTATAACATCAATAATCTGAAACGAATTAAAAAACATAGTTTTTAAGTACACTTTTAATCACAGTGCTAAAATTCAATGAAGGTTTTGTCAAAACAATTTTAAAATCGAATACCAGTAATATTCTTTCTCATCTAGAGTGTGATTTATGGCAAAATGTGCAAGTCAGTCAAACCTGTCATGAACGACAGTTAATTCATATATCAATGACAGGTGATGGCTTAATGAAGTTTGAAAGGAATGCAGTAAGCTCTTTTGAAAGAATTCTGCATTACTCTTATTCTGCATTAAGGAACCACCATTGCGTCATTATTGAGTGGCCGCTTAATACAGATTTGACTGATGTATCTGTTTACATGATTTCTCTTTCTCCTCAAAGGTACATTTTTAACTGAGATTGATTGTTAAGTGTAGAGTTAATCATTCAAATGTAATTGGCCACCATTGCTTCCCAAAAACATTCAAATTTTCATGTAGTTCTATCTTAATCCATGGATATGCCAATTCTACCTTTAAATGATTACAAATGGTAAATTCCGTGACTAGATGCTGGAATAATAGCGCTGAAAAAGAGGTGAGTCAGCGCTTTTTTTATATGTCTGAGTGCCCCTTTTTGTGTGATGCGGCCCAATTTATTTCTTCCGAGTCTGGTTGTTGTTGTTTTTCTATCCAAAGAGTTACACAACCATTTTTTTGTACTCACATCAAAGTCTGTGTCGCTACTTTTAACTGGAAAATCAGGAAGAAACAAGGCCTCCACAAGGGGCACTGCCAGTTGTGGTTGTGCTGTATTCTTCACATTAGAATCTGGGGAGTCCAGTTTGTCAACCTGGTTGGTAGATTTGCCTTTGAAGAGTCTCCATGAGCCCCTGCCTTTGGTCCTACCGAATTCTGCATTTACATCGAGGACCTAAAGAAAATCAAATTACGATTATCTTTAGGAAAAGGGGCCTTATTAATAAATGTGCATATTCACATTGGACCTAGACAAGCTGCTTACATCTGCATTTACTTCAAGAACCTAAAGGTATTAAAATTAAATTAAATGAATGTCATTTTGTAAGAAAAAAAAACTTGTAAAAATTCACAAATTCACAGCAGACTATGAAAAGTTGCTACAGCTCCAATATTAATCTGATCAGGCTCCATACTAATAGAATAGAAGGTCTTCCTAGTTGGTATTGCACTTTGCAGTCTTGAACTTATACTGTGTTCATGACGTTCATGAAAACAAAATAGGAAATCCGTACCTCTAGCCAAACTAAATTATAGATAGGCTAGAACTTAGAAGACTTACTGATCTGTACCTCTAGACTCAGCGACTAGAGGTACCAAAACCTCTAGTAATTTAATGGAGGTACTTAATTGTAGAAGTACTGGCTTGTTCCTTACCTCAAGCAACTGCCTGTTAATAAGGAAAAGAAACATTATGCATGCAAAACAGGACAAGTGTACTATACTAGAACCTAGTAGAAGTGTGCCCACAAAATAATCAATAGAACTAACGAAACTATCATATTGAAAAAGGTGAGAAAACACTATGTCAGAGCATGACTCATTGTGGAATCATCAACTTAAAAAGTTGAGTTGAATTGGGTTTCACGGCACCGCAACACTGTAAAGGTCACATCTCGCATCCCATATACATGACGATAAAAATATGGGGTATGTTTCCAGAAACGTAATCCTTCTGGAGTTTCAGAGATACTGAACTCCAGATTCATGTTAAATTAAAGCCCAATTAGTCGCCTCTCACGATCATCATGCAAGGGCTAAGCAGTGGTCCAATTACTTGCGCCACACACGGACACACCTTAAGAGACACATGGGGCTTGACATAAATAGTGCAATTGTTTGCTAAGTTCCACCCAAAGAAACAATTCTGGCCCTGCTTTCACTTAACTAAGTTAACAGCTCGATCTGAGCTTGTGTTGAAACTCATTTCAACTTCAGGTATCGATCTTAAATTTATTGGCACTGCACTGTAATTTTGACACTTAAAGTGAATGAGAATTTCAAATTTGGATATTGAGAAAGATCTCAGCTTGAGTTCCTTAGTGAAACCGAGCTTGATGCTGAAAAACAAACAACTGAACGAAGAAGGAATCCGGCTGTTTTACCTGTGTATCTGGCACGGATTGCGTCTTTCTTAGTGGTAATTTTTGATTATTATTGCCCATGTTGTGTCAAGGAATATAATTTCTCCAAGTCTGTTGTTCATTTTAAACAAATTTGGCGATAGAAAGCTTGAAAATTGCAATCTAATAAGTTCATGATTGATTTGATTTCTCTTTTATGATTTTTATGATAGGCGCTGTGAAAAAACGACACGCATGTAAAATTTACACAAGTTTGACAGTTTGGGGGAAAAGCAGGGAACATGAATCCGGAACCCGGGTATTCAACTAGTACAATACATATAGCCAAAGTTGACATTTCTATTGCTCAACAAATCATATGTTGGAGGTATAGTATAGTGGCAACACTGTTTTTATTCATTATTGTCCAGCTTTATGTCTCTTTATATATTGTAGTTCTATTCCTGTACACGATATTTCTAAGTCACGACTATGCATTTTAATGAAAAGTTTTTGGAAGTTTAAACCAAGAAAATTTGTGCATTAAACATATATTGGTTCAGTTGATTTCCATGGAGTTATGGCCGTTTATAATATGCAATGGTCCCATTCTTTTCTGCACTATTTATCAGCATCTAACAGCTATATGCATGCAGCATTATGGAAAGTTTCGATCCAAACAGGAAGACTATTCCAAGTTCAATTATCACCTGTATAATAGTACGTACTAGCCATTTCTAAGCACTCAATAATCTCAATGATTTGTCAAGCTTCGCTTTAAATAGAAATGTGCGCAAAATTTCTCAGCACCTAATTGACAGATGCATGTATTTCATTGAACTGAGACCACTGACCTAACTACCCGCTATGTAACAGCGTTATTATGCAATGATCCTTTACACACGTCGTCTGAATTAATAACTGTATGTGTGAATCTAGAACGGAATCGGCGAGTTTATAAAGTTGTTTGATCATTGTACAATCGTTTCAGGCTATATATTGACTAGAATGGAATTTACTGGTGTAATATAACTCCTACGGCAGATAATAATTTGAATAATGAGGTTGCAGTGTGTGAAACTGAAGATGATTAACGAATTTAGACATACATGCATGCACATGTTGTCTCATATATTTGCGAGCATTATTCGAATCCTTTAAGAAATAGGATAAAATGTTAATAAAGCTCTATAAAGACCAATTGGATAGAAAACTGACAATTGCATATAAATAAAAGAACTTCAAAGCTGAAATAATTCAAATCTTACACAAACACTCTCTGGATACGCCGACTATACATATGAGAACACTTGTTCGATAAAAGAAGCAATAAAAAGCGATCAACACTTGCTTATATAATGGAACATTTATTGGAATGTTACTGTTTCAAGCATGTCGCCTACACAATGTAGTACGACCAAGTTTCGTGCTTGTGAGGTAATCAGTGCAAATGTTAATGCGCTATCGACTGAAATTACTAAAACTATTGAGTAGTTGGTTACTATGACAAAATTGACAGGCTATTTTACAGCAATACATATACTCTAAGTGTGAGAATAGGTGTGTGTTTAAGGTGTTCGGAAAGATTTTCATTTATAAGTCTTATATAATCATTCAGAGTTATAGAAGCGATCTCCATAGTAACAAAAATGGATATTACATATTTAATAACACTTATTTATTACCATTGTATCCGCATTGGCTGCCTAAATCATCATGAACTGTTACACATATAAGACTTTTCATCATGTAACACAATATTACATGTAATCTTAGCATAACGATACACATATCATTAATTTATCGTGTAAATATCAAAACTATCATATTTTAGGGTCGACTCCATGCAAACCCTATTCACACCTTTTTAATGAAACCACGGACTTACATAGAAGTCTATGTAAGTCCGTGGTAAAACTATAGATCTAGTTTATTTTTTTAAAAGCTGCACATTTACACTAAAATAAATCATGGTTATTTTAATGGTCGAAATAGTTGATTAGATAATATGGTTATTTTAACTAATTCCAAAATCAAACCGCTTAGGCGTAGCTTGGCGGTCGATATTATGTACATGTACGATGGTCGTGACCATAGTCCAAAAGCTAAAATGGCTACCACCATCGCATTTTGACGGGATCTTTTTTGTAAAACAGCTATTTTATAAAATATGAAGAAGGACGGACGAGTCGAGACTCAAAAATCGTATCGGCTAGGTACTCTATATTTCATTAAGTACTTGCAAATGAAATATCTCGATTGCGCAGTAAATTCTATAACCTGGAACAATATCTGCGACCGACGCCGGTTCAACACTGTTAACATTATCTGCAGAATAGTTTCATATTCTACAGTATTTACCTGTTGAAGCTTGATAAAATATAGATTTTTGTGCTGGAATTGATTGTGACTTATTTAAAGCATCCTATGATATGACGCGCTGAAAATAATTTTCGGTCCATGTTAGTTTCGTACCGGAAATTAATCGCCCTTTATTAACGGTAACACGACATGAATCGTACGCTGAGAGCATTTTATTTCATTTCAGTTCATCAAGTCCTGTGTATCACAGCTATAAATTTCCATAGAGAATCTTTGATAGTAAGTATGCCATTAAATTCATTTATTTTGGGGGCTTTATTTATTGTTTTAAACATGAAGTGTCCCTCAGGTTTGGTTTCCCCAGTAATTGTGTTCATGAAAGTGATATTGTTGAAATATATTCCTTAAGTGCAGATTTCATTAGTCAACATCTTTGTGTTGATTATGATCCATGTTCTGTTGTTATGTCAAAAACTATGCTAATATTGTTTTTCATCAGAATCATCTGGCCATGCTCTATTGCCATTGGGTGTTTAACCATTCACTCCATAGACATGCTTTTGACGCATCTGTATCATATACCTATGGAAAACATGCATGAAATTTGAGCATTTGCTCTTAATGAGCAAATACTGTATTTTTCAGAATGTTTTCAGTCATTCAAGATTTGTGATTTCTTTTCTCCTCTAGAGATAATCTTCCTATTCATCCTATACTTTCATTGTGAATGGGTCTAAAAATAGCATATAGAGTAAAGGAGTATCAGAGTGAAGGATATCTGAATCCAACTGAATTTATACCATTGATCATGCAGAGCAGGAATATTTATACCATTGATCAATGATCATGCAGAGCAGGAATATTGAATAACAGTATAAATCAATTTATATCTTTGTCAGTTCAGTTAAAAAAGAAAAAGATATTTTGGTCTCACCAGTTTGATGAAATTAATCCAGATCCTGTCGCTGAAATTGTTGTAAGCTTGATTTTTTAACCTTGCCAGAAACACTTGAAATTTTGCAAAACTGTTGTCTGAGTGTCAAACAGCTTGGATCCAGATCAGACATGGAGTTACATGATTTCTGATCCATGTCCAGACAGGATGATATTTCTATTTTGCAATTAGCAGGATAAGGGTTGCATATGGCATTTATGCAGTGATTGAAAAGAAGAATCCTAATGAGGGTCAAGTTTCAACCCTGCAAACTGAGATAGATAGTTTTGCATTCAGTGTAGACCCAATTGAGAGGGAGTTCAGGGTCAGCACTGTTTTACATTTTTACAAGAATATCTGTGAATTACCCAATATGTGATAATTTTGGTTGTGGTAGAGTATGTGAAAGTAACATAGACTTGAAAGAGTTAATGAAGAAACAATAAAATATTTTTAATTGGATTCTGACAGTTCTTCTAAACTCGTCCCCCCTAAATATCTATGCTAAGACTCTGCCCCTTTGGAAAATTAATCAACTATTTCATAAAGATGAACAAGTAGATGTAGGATTCTTTTTCCATGACAGGTTAGACTTTGGCCAAACAGACCCAACAGGCAAACTGTGCAGACCTTGATCAGACATCTCCTATAAGAGCTGCCTGATCTGGGTCTACACTGTTTGCAGTAAGCCTAAATAGGCATATGTATGGAGTGAAGGGTTAAGTAGGGCTTAAGACTAGAAGAAGTAGCTTTATTGTACTAAGATTAAAGTTTGTCAGTATTTTCTTTCAGGGATATGTGGAGCTGACAATCAATCCTTTACGTGCTGACTTAAAAAGAATAAGGCTCAACAGCAAGCAAACCCGTATCTTTTTCCAACAGTACACATGCCAGATTACAGACATGGCTCAATATATTTCATTTGAGAAAAGTACAGAATTTTACAACTGTAGACTAAATGTTTGCATGTGAGGGATAGCAGCTTTTACTTGAGTCTGAGCAAATTCCAAGAATTCCTATTTTCTATTAAATTTATTTATTTTTTATCTTAAAATGTTTATTTAGTTGTTTTGGTCCTAAACCTCTTCTCAGCAAGTAAGTATGGTGTGGTCATGAAACATCGTGAAGGTCATAAAATGTCCCTTTATGACAAGGGCCAACATACCTCTAGACTAAATTTAAGTCCTTTCCTCTACAGAAGCACCTTGTAGTGCCCTCTCTAACTGATGGCATTTGAATACATTGTAGGTAATGGAACATTTGCTCGTAATGAGCAAATGATCCATTTCCTACAATGATTTCAATACCATTTAAAAAGGCTTTTTTCTTTTGCCAAGATTTTCATATATTTTTATGCCCCCACCACTAAAGGGGGGCATATTGTTTTTGCCCTGTCTGTTTGAGGCGGGCGGGTGGTGTGTGTTTGTTTGTGTCCAACTTTAACATTGGCCATAACTTTTGAAAGAATACAGGTAAAGACTTCATATTTGGCATGCATATGTACTTCATAAAGCCGCACATTTTGAGTGCAAACATGTCAAGGTCAAGGTCATCCTTCAAGGTCAGCTGTCAAATATATAGGTCAAATTACCAATTTTAACATTGGCCATAACTTTTGAACTAGTACAGATAGAGACTTCATAAT
>JAULCE010210523.1:0-11323 GCA_032359355.1 Macoma nasuta | reverse complement strand
GCGGCGTCAGATCTGGGACTGCACTATTTTCAATGGCGCATTTAGGCGACTGCGGCGGTGAAAGAGTTAAACAGCCAGAATAAACCATACAGCTGAATTATTTCTTACACATGTATATAAAGAAGTAAGGTTTGGTATAAGCCTAATGGTTTTAAAAAAGAATCAATCAAAGTCAAGCATTTGCCTTGAAATGTCGGCTTTGCAGTCTTCATTTACAAATTAAAACACGTTTATTTTCGAATTAATACTGTACTAGAAACTCGTATCGTGTGCAAATGTCGACCCCGATCAGGATCAAGTAGGTATGACAGATTGGTCTAAACAGATCACAAAGTTCAACGATACCGATTTTTTTAAATTTCAGCAGAACTATCTATAATTACCAATTCTTTTTGTCACACACTTTACTCTACTTCTTGACACATTCAGTACTTCGGCAATGGATTGCTGCAAAGTAAAACAGAAATAATACAGATTGTAATACAAATTTACACACCGTACACAGTCAGAGCAAAGCAACTTTATTATTATTTCGCCGCCAATTTTAAATTATCGGCTGCTACTTGATTAAATAGTTTAAAACGAAATTAAAAACAATCAATAAATTTTGGTTTTTGCGAAACCATAATATTTGAAAATTATGAGTGGAAAGAATGAAGTCCCAGATCAGACGCAGTCATTTTGCAATGTCGATATGAGTCGCCAATGGCGGTAAAAGGGTTAAAGTCGACTCTCGAAATGTTGATGTCGAGGATACTATTATTTATTTTTTCAAATTACCCGAAAATCAAGTAAAACTTGAGCTTCTGGTAATTTGAACTCATAACAATGTTTCTACACCTTCGATTATTAAAACGAGATTTTACTTTATAAACCGGTTCGAAGGCCACATCTCCAAATAAGTGTGTTACTGGTTCAATCAGCCTCTGGTATTGTTCAGGATCAGTACAAATTCTGGTTTCAATATAAAATGGTATGAACAGTATAGCTGTAATCTCTATATCAAATCTTATCACGGCGATCGCACTCAAAGTGAAGTCGCCAACCAGCTTTGACCCGAATCAGACGCCGAATGACCCGTCGTCTGATCGAATTTCAAGCTGTTTGATAATCGGGCAACACTTCCACTTAATTCCAAGAAAATCTAACAAGGGTAAGAGATCAAGCAGACAATAATTCATCGGACTATTATTTGGCGGCAGGATAAGGGTTAAGTACTACCTGAACTCCATTCAGCCCCTGTGTGCCACAGTATACTTCAATCTCTTCGTGTTCAATTTTCGGTACCACCAAGACGGTAACTGGCTCAAGATAGAAATGCTCCTGAAAGCCTGTGTTGTATTCTCCATCTAACACGTGATCAGACTCAGAGAAACCCTTGTCGATATTTCCGTTGTCCATTTTGATCGGTTTGCTCATGTAAGACTCCGCTTTAATGGCATCCTGGAATAACATCAATGGATATGATATAAACGTGTGTAATTTTGTAAAAGTCTATTGCACGGGATGTACATAAATTCGATATATATCAGTGTTGTTTATGGACAGCTATTTATCTATAGAAGCATGCCTTTCTTTTACATGTAATCGAAAATGAAAACAGCTGTACACAGTCCACTGTAGATTATGGAAGTTACAGGTGTTTTTCCCCTTAATTCCGGATTTCGAAGTTATGCAATACATGTTTAAATGTGTCATTCTGAGGATATTGTGCTCTCACGTACAATTTTGAATATCAAGGTGTTTTTTCAGTTTTCATATGTCAAATATTTTATCTCTATCACTACGTATCTCTTGGCCTCAAGAAAGAATTTGCGAATGAAACCCATTTGTATGCATCAGGCAACCATATTTGCTGGATTAAGACCAGTTTTAATACTTTACAACACTTACAACCGCCTTTTAGTATCTTTGTAGCAGTTCGCTACTGAAACATCTTCTACGTTTTTAAAAACATTTAAAAATAGCATTTTCCTTTTGTCAAGATATTCATCATTATCATTTTATGTTTTTTCTTGTGGAAAAGTCTAAACGTAGGATTGAAGAAGTGGGTAAAGAAAATGGGATACACTTGAATACAAGTCAGTCTCTTTAAACGGGGCTGTATAAATTGAGCAATCCTACCTCTATCGTTAGTATAGCATCCAATTCCTCGAAGTCGACCATGACAAGTTTTACTGCTCTGTATGCAATATCTCTAGACTCGGCTAGAATGGCACCAATAGGTTGTCCAACATATACAACCTGCCAATTATGAACACTAAAAAAGTACTTTGTAAATTCCCCTATAACACCCCTACTCCATAGTAGCGATGTTTTGCGTCCCTGTAGCAGACAACATAATGTCTTCATTGAAGGAAATGTACCATTTGTTCGAAACAAAATTCAAAAATGGCACTTCCCTCTCGCGTAAAATTTCATCGTTTTCACCAGATTATTTCCTTGCAGATAAAGTTTAAAATTGTGCACAGAGAAACGTGTTTAGTTGCGTTAAGCAAGATATTCATTTGAAAAGCAAACTGTTTAGTCCTTTTCCTCCGCTAGGTCATCCATGCCACGCTGAGTAACTTTTGCCCACAATCACCTCCGCTGACTTGCCACTGCATTGCTTTCTTACTTTTAGCGAGTAATGTGTTACAGCATACCTGTAAGTTTCGTCAACTTCTTTCTACCTGTCCATGTTATTCTTTCATTCATTATCTGGCTCTTCAGACTTGAGCCGGTGCTAGGGAGCATGAATAATGTTGCATCTTTAATTACTACTCATGAACAGACTCAATAAAACCGAATCTGCAATTTTCTCTATTTGAATTGACGTTCGTGCTTTTAAACGATCTCCCTTTTACAGAATTATTGTGACAAGTCGCGTCACAAGTCAATGAGGGCTTTTTGGTAACTCATACGGGCACTTCAAGCCTCTTAGACAGTTTTGCTGGGCCTCCGTGTGGGTGGGAGACACTGAAAAGCATCTCAGAAATGTCCAGCCTAGATAGGGGTTTGAACCCCGGACCTTTGGATTAGTAGTTATGGGTCTAACCCCTCGACTTCCACACCACCACTTGAAAAGCAAACTTTATAAAACATAATATAATCATCTTACGAAACAAATGGAAAAGGGGAATTAACAGTCAGCATATATTTCGAAAAGGCTAAAATGCATAAGTTAGCCTTTGTGACCAGACCTTCTTATGTTTGTAGACATATCATGTTCTTAAGTGTTTTGACTGACCGACCACGTCGGCTATACGGTGATATATTTCCGGCTTCACGGATAAAGGGCACTCGGACATTCGCAAAAATGTAAACGTAGATCCTTTTCGTAGCTGTTATTGCAGAATCTAATTATGGCATTTATAACATTTATTGTTTGTCCACGTAAATGTAAAATGTGATGTCCTATGTAAACACTGTAGACACTAATCAGACGACACGTCGGAGACGTGGCGGTTGATCTGTATGTACTCTGTTTGCATTGTCTTTAGGCCCCTTTCCTATGAGGTTGACCATTCAATGTTGAGTTTACAAAAGTCAGAAAAGAAAAGACCAGTTACAAAAGATATAAACATATTATGCAAGAGGCCCCTCAATTTTCACGGAATATAAACGGATTGTATGTACCTCTTTTGAAGCGAAAAACTCCTCTTTCCACGCTCCAGGTCCAAACGTATTGAGTCCCGGTATGTCTGTATGATCTATGAAACTATGGACTCCCTCTATTTGTAAGGCGTCAGACGGATCGATTCTTATTATTTTGGCATGGGCTTTGTCACTCATTACAAGTGATAGGAACAATTCTCCTGTTTTAAATAACATGAATTTGTTTTCAGCCTTATCCCCTGCGATCATTGGCATCTGCTTTAACTCTCGTCTGCTAAAGTTCTCAACCCAATCATTTGCTTCACTTGTGTTCAATTTATTGTCTGAATATCAATCAACTTGGATCCTGAGCCGAATCACTCTGAAGTAACTCGGCGTCTAATTTTGATTAAATGTTTTTGCAACAGTGCCTGTCCAAGCTTTATTCATAAATTACCAGTACAATCGTTAAATTGAAACAAAATATGGTTATCCAATCATTGATATATTTACACTATCCGTTCGATTTGACCGAGTATCAAACAGCCTTGATCTGGTTCAGACACCATTTTAATGGGCGTCTGATCTAGATATAAGCTGTTTGCAAACTAAATATGTCACGACTATAGTCATGAATAGCCAGATAAAGGTAGGGAAGACGCACAAAATTTGTGTTTGGAGGAGGTCATAGCTGTGTCATAAAATCTCAACACTTAAGGACACTCCAACTTTTTAAACAATATCAGTAATCGATTCTCCGTCAAAGATATGGATCAAGTATAATGTTGCTCGATACAAATTAAATATATTAACATTGTGTCATGGACATTTCAATAAGTGTAGACCGTCTGATCAGGGTCTATACTGTTTGCATAAGTAGATAACAACACTGAACCTTAAAACGTGTAACAATCGTTAATTCAGATATTGTGTTGAAAGCGAGTCTTTATGTTTGAGCACTTGTTTTAACATTCCCGAATGTCTCTTTTCCAATAAATGTAAATAGGAGTCTAACGGGATCAGTAACATGCAAAATCGTACAGCAGCCAGAATAGCACAACAGTTCGTTGGTGACGTCAAAACAAACCGTATGACGTTATGATATGACATTCATATATTTTTTTTTATTTTTGGAACCACTCTGTATACATCAAAACATAAGTACACTGATATTGTAAAACATCAAATCAACTCAAATTTCGGTAAACACCAAACCTACCTCATAGTGCACATAGCAATCCATTATAAAACAAAAGGTTGTGAAAAGCGAGATGTATGTAATGTGTGTAACCTGCATTAAAAACGAAGTTGGCCTTTTATTTCTGCCCGACTTAAACCATTACGAAATCTTATCTAATCGAAAACGATGTCGGATCCGAACCAAACATCAATCTGAGGCACTTAAGCTGGTTAAGGGAGGATGTGGCGTACACATCGATTCAAAACCCTTAGCTTTAGAAGCGCATCATGCGGTTTCTAAGAGTTTTGAACTAGTCTGTATGTCATATTTAATTCGGTTAAATCATTAATTTAAGTACTGTGATCCTAGGTTTTATGCCACAATTGAATCACCTTGAAACGACGGCATATCATCCACGAATATCGCCTCCCCTGACACAATGGGTCCTGATGAGACGTTGGGAATAGGTCGTCCAACAGGATCAATGTCAGGCTGACCGTCATCTGTGCAGGGGTGATACACTTGTGTGCTGCTAGATGTGGGCAAGGTAACGTCCTTCAATAAACGCCACTCGTCGTCTGCAGATGTCTGTTTGGGGAAAAACACTTTTATTTTATGGTTTTGAAAAACAGTTTTTTCCACTGATTAGTTTATTTGGTGAGATTTGATTTAAGCGCCATCAAGACTTCTACCATGAGTGTGCACTGTATCTCTTTCAGCAAATATATCTCAATAACTAGCCATTATCATATGAAGGTGTCTGATGGGAGTAAAGAGTAAAATATTCATTATAGGTGGTGGATAAAACACGTTACTTAAATATATAACTACCTTCTTGGTTACAACATTTATTGCCAGATCGCATTATCAACTAACGGCATGGACTCAATATAATGATTATGTCTAAATCAGACAATAAAACGGATCACCTTTTTACCATTTCCGACATAAATGTTAGAAACTCAATCATTTACATGCTGCATGCTACGGGTCAATATGGGATTGCGTTACATTTTATATTAAAGGCATTTGCGGCAGTTACAAATCTCGGGTCTCGCGAGAGTTACGTTACACCAGTTAACGAGCGTTTCACACATGTTAACATTTGTTTTATTATATTTTTTAAAACATATATTTGTTACTTGTTTCTTGATTATTAAATGCAATGTGAAAAATGCATATGCATTTTTTACATTGCATTTAGTTCATCAAGTAACAAGTGGCTCTTTATGGTTCTAAACCGTAAAAAATGTAAATTTGGTCACTAGAAAAAGGTCAATAAAATTTTCAAGATATCGGTGACCCCTATTTTTATATCATATTTCAACAGGTGTTTGCATGTTCTTTCAAACTACAAATTTTAAACAAAATCTATTGTTTAGAAAAAAAGTCAGCCTTAGTGCCGCAAACGCCTTTTAGATGTGGCTCTACTTCTAACCAGTATCCAAACTGTTTCACACTATAATCATATTTTTCTAAAGGTCAAATAAATAGATTTCCACAGATAACATGTGTAGCAAAACGACAGATTGTTCTGCTTGTTAATTGTTAAATACATAGCATAATATCGCGGCCCTACCAGTGTATTTCTGACAGATGTGTAGAATTTATAGAGACATGCTGTCGCCACGGGAAATTTGTAGGCATCGTCTCGAGTCTTGCTTTTTTCTGTCAATTCCTCTACCATGACTGGAATCATCTCGTGTAGCAGTTTTTCGTCCCAGGCTCTGTAAAAGCGTTCACCTTGTCGAACCATCATTTACTTCACAAGAACGCCTTTGCGTGCATTTTTGCAGATATTGATTTCATTGAAAGAAACAAAATATTTGATTATAATTTGCAAATGCTCCGTTTCTCCCCCTGTTTTCAAAGCCATTCTAATTCGAATATCATTGTACATACGGGGATTAAGTCATCTACAACTAAGTTCAATCTAATCCATGATTGAATCGAAAATTTAAACCAAAAGTTAGGGTTGTTATTTTTTTGGATATCAATCGAAGTGCATGTGACTATTTATTAGTTAGAATTAACCGGTTTCGAATTGTTTTTAAATTATTGGTTATTAGGATAATTATTAGGATGGACGTATCGGAATAAAATGAAATGTTATACTAGTATATACCTGCCGATGGCCAATGTTGACGTCTTGTTCATGAGAACTGATTTTCCTGGTGCAAAACCACCAAAGCATAGCCTTGAAAAAGAAAAAATAGACTGTTGGTCGTATTGTAGTAATGTTGTGTTTAAAATTCTATCTTTTATTCTTCCGGTATGGGTGTAGGTGGGTCGGGTAATTAGCTCACTCGAAACATTACAATGTAGCATGTGTTCATAATTTCTTATTCTAAGTATGTTGCCAAAAGGATAAAGGGCTAATAAGGGACAACCCAAAATTGTATATACAACGAGAGTTTACTTGAATATGAGCATTTGGTCTGAGTTAACTAATGGCTAACACTGACTCCACGCAAATGAGACAGGAAACATTTCAACAGTGAAATTAGTCAAGGTGGCATTTGTGCTGAATAACAAAACTTCTCGTTCTTTTCTTAACCAAATTTCGATTCTAGATGTACTTCTTCAAAATATAAACCATTACCACATAGAAACGATTTTAGACGATTCTGTAGCGGAAAATATAGCATATACTCGTGATGTTCAATTTCTCAATTTACTTTGTGTTGTTTAATTATTCAGATGTGTTTTTATTGGGGAGAGTCAAATTGATTTGCTTATGTGATTTCAAGTGCATAAAGTAAGATGTTTTGTCAAATAGCTGTCGGATCATTATCCTCGTACAAATGGAAGATCTGGGTTGAGTCCTACCTTATCTCCTGCACGCTATCCTCTTTCAGTCTCAAATGTACCCCGCAGTTAACAATGGCAAAAGAAAAGGTCCTTCTATCTGTCAGTTTGTAAAACTCGAAAACATCATCCTGCAAAAATGAGAACTTACATGACACTTGTATGTAAAACATTGAGGATGTCTTAACTCTTGTCCCGGTAATTTTGATTTTTACTATTACCTTGGCATCTGATCTTGATCCAATATGTTTATACAAATAGCCGTACCGACTATAAGTGCAAACTATGGCAAAAACATCTTATCCGACCCCTCTTAGAAGCTTTCATAAAATGGTACAGTCGTAAATAGCGCAAAAGGGGTAACGGATTTGGGTTAGGACTACCCTAAGGGTTTTCTTAAGATTCAAATTTGCTGTAGATTTATATATTAAAATGGCCTAAATCTATTAGGATTTTAAACAAATATTATTTTTTAACAAATTGCCAATTTAATCATTTAAAACCTCGGTATGAACATGTTCCTTAGAACACAAACGATCCAATCGATAAGAAATCGGAAATGCAAAACAACTTGATCTCAAGACGTAGGAGTAGCTGACACTAAAGAACAATGATGCTCTAATTGGTGACATGTTCAATATATTGTGGACTTAGTCTTGTTGCCGTATAAACACCTAAACTTTGCTCTTATCGTTCTAAGGTATTGATAGTATTAATTAAAACACAACACTAATGATTGACTCATACTCCATAGTGTGATATAAACTGTTTAGTTACCAGGTATGTGTTATTAAGGTGATTGTACCAAACTGAAATGACGGCACCGGAAAAGGCATTACCCTAAGTCTAAATGTCTGTTAGCGAAACAGATGAAACAGAGAATATAATAAAATGAATTTTACTTAAGGTTCAGGATTTTTCAGATATTGCCATTTCAATTTAGTAGGTAAACGCCTAAAACATGACGATCCAAAACAGTTTACACTAAGATTTAAATTTCATCTCAAAGAGATTGCATTGTGAAGAAAATAACCTGATGACAATAAATAAATAGTGAAGACTAGCAGCGCGAGTTAATACAAAAACGTAAGGCTGCACGAATGGCACAGTTCTTAACTAATGTCGTCAAACCAACCCATATTACATCATTATAGGACACGCGAATTAATCTGCATACGTGGCAAATTCTCGCATCAGTATAGCCCAGGATCGAACAATTAGTCAATTAAACCACTTACATGGTCTGTGAATGGAATCGTCACACAACGGATGACCTCGTTATTCTTCAGAGTAAGCTCCTCTATAGGCACTGCTCTTTCGCCGCTCACTGGATATAGAAGACATATACACGGCATGCAAAACTTATTATCATATACCAAACCATTTACCCCATAGAAGCACTCTTTGACGTCTAAATATTAGATTACAATTAAAGGTCTTGTTGGAATGGAGGAAGTGTAACACATTGATTAATAAATTCCAATAAAAGTACATGCTTGCGTTTTCTTGTATGCAAAACATACAATATGAATTTATGATTGTTCCGTTGACCTGATCTTTAACAATAGGAAATGCTCAATATGTAAACCTTTTTGTGCAAATAAGAGTATAAATTTAAATATTTGTTTTGTGTACGTTTTGTCTTGAAAATACTTTTAATTTGTAGAACTGTTTGACGTAGTAGTTTAATCAAGTATTTGTATTTCGTAATTAATTGATATTTCCAAATATATTTCACTTTGTCCAAACAGATTAATGAAACTACGTACATAAAACAATAACCTCACCTGAAGTGACGGTGATAGAAGCCTGGAAGGCAGTTAGCGACGTGATGACATCAGAGTTGGATCTGGCGGACTGAATGCTTCCACCTAGTGTCTGAAAAAACAAAGTTTCCTTCTAACACTGTATCATCCGAAATTATTAACCCCAACCTGACCCCATCATTTTTATTAAATGTAACAGAGGTACTGCTTGATTTCGAGTTCCGTTACTTTCACCGTTAACTTGCGATCATGCACGAGAAGCACGATCCGCTTACGGAAATTCATATGTTGCCGATGTAACTAATCAATTTCTGCATAAAGGTCAGGTCGGGGTTAATACTATTGGTTAATACAAAGGTTAATCGAGACCTTGTCGGAGTACACAGTATCAACGTCAGGGGCTTGAGGAGTAGAAAGGTTGGTGAATTATGAATTATATTACTATACTCCAATTTGTTGTAAAATAAATGGTTATGCCATATATTGTATATAGTATGTGTGCTTAGAAAGTATATGTGTCACTTGGTCAAATTTGCCATACGGGTCCGTTCCAACGACCCTTATTGTATTCAATTCGACTCAAACTCAGACGCACAGAAATTGCCTTACACTGAATGGCATTTTTTCAGCCCGGAGTCTGAGCTAGAAGACTCATTTTAGACTAAGCTATGTTCTTGAATACGGACTTTTTTTGTTTTGTAATAATTATTTAATAACGTCCATTCTAATCGAATTTAACCCTTTATTCCACAAGCTGTTTTAGACTTATCCACAAGCAGTGTACCTAATGAAAATATGTAGGCAAGTGAAAGACAGGGGGCCGTTTCACAAAGCTTCTTAGTAAAATCTCAAACTTAAGTGAAAATTTCGAATGCAGATTTCCAATTTATTTTCAATTATATTTCAATGAAACAATGAACATAGTTTTTCACAAGCATGCAAAGTTTCAATGAAGTATCTTTTTTAAATCAAGAGAAATCTGCTTTTGAAATTTTCACTTAAGTTTAAGATTTTACTAAGAAGCTTTGTGAAACGGCCCCCAGAATCGGTGTATTCTGGTGATGTGGCAACAAACTAGTTCAAAACTTTCAACAACCAAATAATGAAGTGCAAGTTTTTGAGAGTTTTGAACCGGTTTATATGCCATATTTAGGCAAATGAACAAGCCGTGGGTTTGGAACAAAACCCGTAAAACTGTCAATACAACCCTTTCCTCCCCAAAAGCTCCTTTTCGCGCCTCTGTAACCGATTGCTATTGAAAACATCGTAGGAAATGAAGCATTTGCTCGTAATCAGCAAATGCTCCATTTCCTACAATGATTTCAATACAATTCAAAAGTGGCATTTTGTTTTTGCCTAGTTTGAAAATATTGTAGGAAATGAAGTAAAGGGATACCATGATTTTTCATTTTTCTTTCTCCACTCACCTTTGAAAAAGGTATCCCGGATTCATCCTTGAACTGTGCATGCAACTCGTTAAATCTTTCTGAAAATGGAAATGGTTGCAGAACGTTGGTTACAGAACATTTTGAAATTTACAGAATCACATAATTACTTTTAAGCCTTAAGACACACCTTTTTTTTATTGAGAAGAAAAATTGCGTAGATCGGGATCAGACAGCTTCACCAGTAGCATTGAGACTGATCAGGGTCTACACTATTTGCTCATGCCATACTGGCCACCTGAAGGTTATTATGGAAAACAAGTTTCAAGCTAATTAACTGTGTCTAAGTTAGGTGTTGAAGATTACGATTATTCATGTTGGAAAAACACAAAAGATAGTTCTGCTTAATTTCTCCAAGTCTTCGGTCACCCTGGAGCAGTCTGATCAGGGTTTACACTATAGATATGCTTTTAAACGATTCTGTAGAAGATGACAATTGAAAACATTGTGGGAAATGCAGCATTTGCTCATAAGGCCACTGTTCCTTGATTTTTCATTTCTCAGACCCTCCTACCCTGTTTTTTGATAAAATGAAAAAAAAATAAAAA